>PVJA010013897.1:0-48531 GCA_004027025.1 Myocastor coypus | reverse complement strand
TCATCATCATCATCATCATCATCATCATCATCATCATCATCATCATCATCATCATCATCATCATCATCATCATCACCATCATCATCATCATCATCACCATCATCATCATCATCATCATCATCATCATCATCACCATCATCATCATCACCATCACCATCATCATCATCATCATCATCATCATCATCATCATCATCATCATCATCATCAGCAGCAGCAGCAGCAGCAGCAGCAGCAGTATCACTATCTCTGTCTCTCCAGTGATTCCTATTTCTGAACAGGGCTATAGGATAATGTTTAATTAAAACATATGTGCATGCAGCATAAAATAAATCTTCGAACTTGCCCAAGGCATCTGCGTTCTGCGATTGCCTTTTCATTGCGCTACCGTAATCCTAACTTATGGTGCCTCTGCTACTGTGCTGGAGCATCATTTCATGGCATCCGCAGGAAGCCTTGATGAAGTCGGCTCCCAGGGCTCAGTAATTTACCCATGGTGTTCACAGTGGGAGCATGGCAGAGCTGCTTGGGCATGCTTGCGTGATTATGAGAAAGAGGTGAAGGAGGCAGGAAACCTTCTTTTCTTGATACTACAAATCTCTGAGTCACTTTCCTTCCTAGTAGCTGCCTGCTGTACCCATCCCTAGAGTATCTGTGGTTTGTTTGAAGCATGCCTCAGCTTCAGTGAGAAAGCCTCCCTACTTTTTCCCACCACCTTATTGTTCTTCCACACCACAGTGGCAGTTTTCTCCTCTCCTTTTCTCCTGGGCTCCTGTGGTGTTGAAAATACCTTCAGTGGCTCTCCTGGGGTGTGGCTGGTGATCCCACAAAACTTAGTTCATATATTGGCCAAAGGTCCATTAATATACTTAGACATTGTGCATCATCTATTTCTAATAGCAATGGACATGACCCTATAGGCATTGGAAGTATTTTTTTATATTTATTTTGCTCTCCTCACAGATATAAAATATACTAAATAGAGTTAAAATTGCTGCAGAAATATTCACTGTTAACCTGAAGGTTTGGTAGTTTTATTATGCAGAGAAAATCACTTTAACTGTCTAGTGTTCCTGAAGTTTTTCAGTGCCAAGTAGATTCTTTTTGTTTTACAAGAACGGGCCTCAACTCTATACATTATGCTGTATTTTTCTTTCTTCACTGGAGAAGCCTAGCATGCCTTTACCCAGGCTGAAATCTTATTGTATTGGCAAGATAGAAAGTGTATGCCCACTCAGTTTCACTTTTCTCCTACTTTGAATATGTGGTACAGAAAATAGAGCCCTGGAGGAAGACTGAGGAGTCTCGAGTTTCCAGCATAAGCTGGCCACTAGCTAGCTGCGTGGCTGTGGACAACCTCTGTGGCCTCAACTTTTCTTTATGCAGTCGAGGAGCAGGTATATGATCTCAAAAGAGCCTCCAGGTCTCCGCTTTGGGGACAGATTCTGCCTTGAGCTATATTCTAGGCACCCCTGGAGGTGCTAAGCAGCGACAGATACAAGCCAGCCCTCCTGGAGCTCCCATTCAGTGCTGAGGGTGCCCCTCTCTGAGCAGCGCAGCCAAGCCTCCTGAAGCAGTGGTTTCTCTTTCTTCCAATTCTCCACCATGCAGTTCATCTCCAGCCCACACCCAATAAGCTCAGGATTCAACTTTCTCTATGAAAGGGTTGTAACCAATGCTAGACGACCTTGTGATCTCTCCCTCTGGTGGATTCCACCCACTCTTCATTTGGAGTTCTTTGTAAAAACATAACACTATTATTACTTCTTTCCTCCTTTTATGAATAATCCCCTTCTGGCACTAATTTGTTCCAAAAAGTGACCATTCCTTTTGTTGAATGTATATACAGTCAGTCTATTTCAGATTCTGTATTTGTGAATTTGTTTCTACTAATTAGGTACGTGTCACTCCAACATGGATATTTGGCTGTTTGCAGAGCAGCGGACTCTTGGAGTTGCCTACGTGCATGTGCTGGGCTGATGCTGAGTGGGCCAGCACCTTACCTTCAGCTCCCAACACTATAAATGAGTTTCTTTATCGTGGTGTCTTTTCTGCTCTTTTTTATATTTTTGTGCTTTGGGGGGAGGCTTTCATTGTCTAAGACGATGCCTAGATACTGAGGAGTTGTCTCCTGCTCCTCAACGCAAGTGCCATCCTGTGCCTTCTGGAGTCCTGTGTTATCTCTCCACCAACTGGTCACTGGCCCTATTCTTATGCTCCAAAAGCCTGTCACCCTGAAGCACAGTGAAGCTTTGGCAGTGTGGTAGAAGAGCCCCAGGCCTTGTGCTAGAGTTTTGACACCCTTTAGCTGTAAGTCACGGAATGCACAGTTATGTCTGTTTTCTGTCAAAGAGGCCTGAGGATCACGTGATGAAATGCAAACTCCTCAGTTAGTTCAAGCCTTGACAAATTGTTTCTTGTCTCCTTGGGCACCCTCCCATGCCAGTGATTCCGTGGTACTCATGAGTTCCCGGATACTTCGTGCTTCTCCACATCTCTGTGTCATTCTTTAGTGTTGTCTTCTTGCCCTAGTCTTTCTTTCCTTGCTCTGAGAAGCTACCACGTTCTCACACTGTTTATGCATCATCTCCTTGCATGGCACTTCCAGAGCTTTCCAAGTAGAGCTGACCACACTCTTTTTTTCTATCTGTCCCCAAAATACTCTCTAGAAACTCCCACTGAAGCACTGATTCACCACATTGACTGCTCCACCGTCTCTCTTCCTCTGTGGACCCTTCTCTCACACGCGATGCTCTTGGTCTGGCTGAGCTCATCCTTGCACAACTATCAGTAAATGAAGAGGCCCTGCTCAGTGCTGAAGCTCAGTGGCCTCTGCTCAGTCTCGCTCCATCTCCTCAGCAGTAGCTGCTTCCTGGACCTCTGCACCAGACCGGCTTAAGCTGAATTAGTCACTTTCCTTTTTTTTTTTCTTCTTCACTTTTTTTTTTAAAGAGAGTAAAAAAATTTTTTTTAAAAGACATTAAAAGTGATACAGAATTTCAAACAGAATGGTAGGAAATTAACAGTGGTTGTTATATTGCATATTGTTATTTTCAAAGTAGCTGTTCAGATTACCAGATATAGGCATACAAAATTGATTAAAAATTGAGCATTAACTGCTCCTTTCAATAAACCAATAGAAAAGAGTACTATAATTATCTTAACATATATATATATATATATATATATATATATATATATATATATTCCCTTCTTTCTTTCATTTCTCTTTTCCCCTATCCCAGTTATTTTTCCCTTTTGAGCAATTTCTTTCCCTTTCACAATACCACGATATCTATTTTATCTTTCGTGTTTTATTTACTCTTTCCGGTTCTTATACTAGGGAGCCAATCCGATGTTTACACATTTGAGTCTGATTTATTTCACTTTTTGAGTATGGCCTCTAGTAGCATCCATTTACCTATCAGCTATAAAGAACATTAGTTACTTTCTTTCTCTATGCTGTTTTTCTCAGATGCCCAGTGAATGAAACAACAACAGCTTCTGTTCAAACCAGAAGGCTTGGTGCTGTCAACTTTCCCCCTAGCTCCAACTTTGTAACTAGGCTGCCTTCACAGTCTGTGGGTCCTAGGCCAATCCTGTGTGTTGTCTTCTCTCTGTTCCAATTCCCACCGCAGCTCACTGTCTTTCATCTCCTGCACCAGCCTACTAGCTTCTTTTTCTACCTCTGGTCTTGCCTTTCCAGAACACCTCTGCTAAGGAGCAGCTGGGATCTCAGCAGTTTACTCCCTGGCCATCCTTTGGTGCTTTGTCCTTGCAGTATTGCACACATTCTCAACAGTCATCACACTCTATTTTCTAGCTCTTTTTTTTTTTTAACTTTCCTCTCTTATATTGTCTTTTGGCCTTCGCTCACTACTCAAAGTTCATAAAAAATGGAATTGTACAGATTAGTTCTTCCTAGTGGGGCTCAAAGCTCAGATGAGCTCTAGTCTGCAAAGTAACCTGAGCTTCAAGATATTCCCTTTCTGAGTTTGCATACTGGCTATAAAATGTCTGGGAGATGGGATCTGTGAATCACTGTTACACATAGCCTAGGGAACAGCACAGAGGAGGGGAGGTATAGGTGCTTGCCAAATGAAGAAATGAGCTCCTTATCTTGAAGTTGTTACCCATGGACACTGTTGATTCTCTCTCTCTCTCTTTCTCTCATCTTTACCTATCTGTCATCTATTTATCTATGTATCTATCTATCTATCTATCTATCTATCTATCTATCTATCTATCTATCATCATCATCATCATCATCATCATCATCATCATCATCATCATCTCCATTGAGTAATATTGTAAGTCATACCAGTGGCTAGTTCTTCTGATCACATCAGGGCTACATAGCCTGGAAAAAGCAAATTCCTGGAAGCCCTCCAAATGCTCTCTTGCCTGGTCTTTCAGAGGCACATCTAAGCTCAGCCACATTTCCTTTCTGAGTTTCAGTATCACCAACCCTTCTCAGAACCAATGAAAATTCTAAATAGCTTCGAAGTGGGCAATAAATTACTTTTCACATTATATTTGAATAATGCAAAATGTTTCTATGTTGCTAGCTTTCCAGGAAAATAATAGGCTTACTCTTTCTTTAATGAACAGGATAGATTTATTAGGGGAAAGAAAGCTTCTGTCTGAGAGATGAACAGGAGGGGGGATCCTGAGCGGGTGGTCCGCCGCTAATAGGCTTATTCTTTCCTACATCATTTTGAATTGCTTTCTTGCAGTTTTTTCTTTAAACTTTCCCTTTAAAACATTACTTAGTACACATTTGCTATTCATGAGGATTGCATTCATCATGAGCAGTTAGTGTATGCACTTAGCATACCTTCTTTTTCTTTCTTCCTTGAGAAGTTACACATAAGGTTGGAAGACTTCAATATCCCATGGCATTTGAAGATAAGCTACCAAGTAGAAGGAAAGGAAAGAAAAGAAATATTTCTTCCTCACTGTACAGTTCCTTCATAAGCAGGTTGCTAAGCAGGACTTTGAAAAAGACTGTGTGTGGGGGCTGGGGACATAGCTCAGGGGTACAAGTGTCTGCCTGGCAAGTGCAAGGCTTAAACAGAACTTAAAAAAATAAAGCACAAGAATATTACAAATAAGGGTATTCTGTGACCTTGTAAAATAAGAATGACATAGTTAATATATTTTAAAAAACAAGATGAAGCCAGGCATGGTGGCTCACGCCTGTAATCCCAGCACTCGGGAGGCTGAGGCAGGAGGATTGGTGCGAGTTCGAGACCAGAATTTCTACTTTTAGAGTTACATATTTCTGGCTCCACTATGCAAGAAAAAACTGCAGAAAACTCTAGAAAAATAGCTACCAGCTTGGGCTTATTTTGCTGCTTTTCATCCGCAAAGGGTAAGTGCAGCCTAAACAATCAGTAATTTGCCCAAGTATACTTGCGATTATTCACTTTCCCATGACACAGGGAGGATATTTTCTAGCTTGATCTCTTCTCCATGCAAATGTTATGAATTTATAAAAAAGATACTGTGTGCCAGCCCCAGCATGGAGCCCTGTCTAGCACTGAGGTTTTGTTTAAGTACTTGGGGAAGCAGAATCCTCTAACAATATAGAGATGCTGTGAAAGTTTCAGTCTTTATCGTTCAGAGAATGATCATTGTTCTAAAAAACTAAAACAGGCTGGCTCAACAATACCTGGAATTCTGGGTGGGGCTGGTAAAACTGATGAAGCGGGTGTCATGGTGACACAGATCACATTGCAAGTCAGCGAGGGGCTCAAAGTGAAGGAGTTCAAATGTCCTAGACCATGCAGGTGACTCCATGCAACACCCGAGACATGCCAGCATCTGGTTAAAGCTCTGGCCATTCCCGTGCTCACAGGGTGAAATCCAAACCTGTGCACATGGTTTGGGGACCCTCCCTGTCAGACACCTGCTTATCTTTCCAATCCTGTTTCATTTATTCATTAATTTATCTTTTCATTTCTGTACCAACTCCATTCATCAGGTACTTGCTGCGCTCTTCCTGTGTGGCAGGCACCAGTCTGGGAATCAAAGATAAAACAGTAAATAGAGTAGAGAAACTTCTGGGGCGCTTCTATTCCAGAGAGCTAACAAGCAAGTAAACTAGGTGGCATCAAGTGGAAGTGAATGTCATGGAGGGTAATTAGTTATGGAAGATAGGGCAAGCGAAATGGACACAGTTCTTTGATTTTCTTTCCTCTGAAAGGTTAAGTCTAATTCTCCTCTGCTACATGTGGACTTACGTGACTGATTTCAAATGAATAAAATAAAATCAGCAGTGATGGAGTATGATGAGGGACACACCCATGACACGCATGCTATATTTATTTATTTATTTGGTACAGGGTCTTGCTATGCAGCTCAGACTCATAGGGATCTGCCTGTCTCAGCCTCCCCGGTGCTGGCATTACAGGCAGGTGCCACCATGCCCAGTTTCAGGGTAGGCACGGCATGCCTGGAGTTCTGGGGCCAGCAAGGCATGCTGTATTGGAGATCAAACGTGGGTCCTTGTGCTTGCCAGGCAGGTGCTTAGACCACTGAACTATCCTCCTATCCCCCTTCCCTCTCTTGGATCACACACTCTGGGAGATGCTAGCTGCCATGTGGTGTAGAGCCCTACAAAGAGTCCGCAGCAGCTCCTTAGATGACCGCAGTCTAGTAAGTGTGGCCCCTACAATATCACAAGTGGCCAAGAGCCTGACACCTTCTATACTGTACAAGATGACAAGGGTTTGTGTTTAGCTGCTGAATTTCGAGATAACATGCTACAGCAGTAGATAACTGATTGTAAAAGAAAAGGGGCAACAGGTGGTGGGTAGCATTGGCAATTGCCAGGTGATCAGGGAAGGCCACCTGCCTGAGGGCAGGTGTGGGATCACAGCTGCATCCCCTCCCCGCTTGGGTACCGCACAGTCCCTCAGCCTGCTTCCGCCAGCGAAACACTCACTTTCCCTCTTGACTCCTAGCCCTGCCGCGTCACCGCCTCACACCGCTTGCCCTCTTGTACCACCTGGCCTCACTTCCGATGCTGACCACCTCACCTCCTTGTTTGTCCATCTGCTCTTTGTTGAGGTGTCACCTCTTCTAGAAATGGCCCCACGTGCCTCGCCTGGGGCGAGTGCCCCTGTGCCTCCCTGTTCCTCCGCTTCTCATCTTGACACCGCCATAATGTATGATGTCGATCTCTAATTTTTTTTTTGTTTTTGTTTCTTAGATGGATTGTACTTCAGCGAGCATCGTATTTGTCACAGCTGTAATCGTCAGATCCAACAGAACGACTGACATCTGGTAGGAGCTCGGTGAAGATCTGCAAGGACATGAAGTGACTCTACCCCACTGCCAGTAGCAGTCGCTTGTGCCACCCGAGTCCCTGCTTCCTACTCTCTAAAACACTTTGCTTGGAGGACTATGCTGAGATGCTCCTGGCAGAGTGAGATCTGCAGAAGCAACGGGAGTTGCTTTCCTCATGAGACAATTCATTCCTTCCTATTTTGGGGTGGGCTTTTATTTTTATTTTTTCTGTGTTAGATTTGAACCAGAGCTCTGTACGTGGTAAGCAAGCACCCCACCGCTGAGCCACGTCCTTACCCAGCCTGTCTTTATTTTGGGACGAGGGTCTCACTAAGTCCCTAAGTTCTGTAGGCTGGCTGCAAAATTGTGATCTTTCCACTTTAGCACCCTAAGTAACTGGAGTAATAGACATGCGCCACCCTGTCTGGCTTGTTGTGTAGTTCTATTTAGGAGAAAATTCTGGTCTTGAATCTGACAAGACTGGGATAAATACCTTAATGGGATAGGGCTCTTATTCATGTTGTTTCTATTCTTCTCCAATTTCTGGTGACCTCAGTTTATTCTCTCAGTGTTCGGAGCCTGGACATCTCTACCAGCCTAGAAGGTTTTTAGTCCAAAGCTTAAGTGAACATCAACCAAAATGTTATGTCATTATTTACTATTTCTCTCAGCAGAAACTGTGAATGAGTAATGATTTCTCTTGAGATTTATTTTTAACCCTGCAGGGCAAATTCATTTCTCTCATAAAAACAAAGAACAAACAAAAGATAAACAAAAGTGGAAAAACATCAAAATTTCTAAACAAAAAGATTTTCTACAAAAGAATCTGGTTTACGCGCAGGTCTCTCCCCCTGATCCGAATGCTGGTCATACTGGATGTTGACACCGTTATTCTTGGTTGCTTCTTCTTTATGTTTGTTTCCATTATAAAATGATGACTTTATACTTCTTTCCTCCTATGTAATAAGGAGCAGCACAGGTCTAAGCACAAGTAAGTGTTCTTTTAGAGACTGATCTGTGCAGAGAAGTGGCTTTTACAAATTCGCAAAGAGGGCCTTTGCTGATAGAGCAGGATTTTTGGACAAAATTTCCATTCACAGTGTTAGGAGTTTTAATTTCCCTGGGTCAGATCTCATGAGACTGGGTATGCCTAGGATGCTTGGGCTGAAGATAGGACTTTTTTTTTTTTTTTTAAAGAATTATTTTTATTTTATTTTATTTTATTTTCTTGTTTCATAACTTTTATTTTTTATGGCTGGCTCAGCCTGCCCTGAGGGAAGGGCTGGCGCAGCATGTGGTGCCGGGGATTGAACCGCGGTCCCTGCAGCTGCCTAAGCTTTCCTAAGCAGGCACTTTAGACCACTGAGCCATCCTGCCGGGCCCCTGAAGATAGGACTTTAAATAATTTTTTTTTCAGGAGGCTGAGGCAGGAGGATCAGTGCGAGTTCGAGACCAGCCTGGGCTACAAAAGTGAGCTCAAGGCCAGCCTGAACTGCATAGTGAGATCTTGTCTGAAAAAGCAAAAAAAAAAAAAAAAAAGAAAAAAAAATTTTTTTTTTACAAAGTTAGGCTCTGGTCAATTTGTGGTTTATTGAATTCATAACATTAATCACTTTGCAATGCCAGGTAGCAAATGTGGGAATCTAGGAAGGTGGATTATTTCAGAAAATGAAGACAGGGTTTGGTCCTCTACCTGTGGGTAAAAGGCAATGAGAAGAGGAAGCCCCGTGGCTCTTGAGGTAAAGCGATGGGTGCTCCTAGCTCTTCCCCGCAGTCCTCCTCAGCTTAAAGTCATTGTCGAGAATATGAAACCACTGAAGCAATGCAGGGGAATCCCGCGGGTGAGCATAACATCCGAATGCATCTCAGAGCAGCACCTGGGAGAGGCTTGCTGGCCACCCTGGGGCTGCTGGTGGCTACCGGGTAGTCAGGACATAGTAAGGCACCTGAAATCGGCCTGGTACCAGACACAGTCATCATCCATTCTTAGATCTTATACAAAAATATCAAAAGTGCCTCATACTTTTTTCTCAGTTGCAGTGAATGCAGCTAACAAAAAAATATATATTTTTAAAGAGATTGAATTTTAATGTGATGAGAAAAATCAGAGCTTTAAAGGTGGGCTTAGTCTAACATATAGGGCGAGAGATAGAAAGTTGTTGGGAAATACTTATCCTAAATCTTTACAGCTTTTGTACTTTGTCCATAGTTTTCGTTAGCAATGATTTAGAGCTAAGATGCTAAAGAACCTTGCAGGAAAAAACAAAACAAAAACAAAACAAAACAAAACAAAACAAAACAAAACAAAACAAAACAAAACCTCTTACCTGCATTTAGGCTTTGCTAGTTTGGAATGCCTAGGGATAGATTAGCTGGTGCCACCTTGCATAGTAGCAATATGGGCTGGGTGAATTTTGGGTGAAGTGGAAGGTGCAGGAGATAGGAGTCTGGAACTGGCCTGCCTCCTCTGAGGTGGGATCTTCACCAGGGAAGCATCACAACTCTGGGTAGCCTGGTAGCTAGCACAGCAGGCCTGGAGCTGGTGGATCAGCAGGAGAGCAGGCCTGGTGAAGAAGTGGTGTGGTTGCCCCTGTGGTTTGCACCTGTCGTGCCCTCAGAAGGCTCTGGCAGCGAATGAGGGGAGAGCAGGTCTGTGGTGAGCATGAGTCCTCGGGGCAGACATGCCAGCTTGGGGCAGGAAGAGCCGGAGACCTCAACCCTCTAGAGACACAGAGCCCCTGTCCTTGTCAATGGAGGAGTGAGGCTCCCAAGCCTGCCCGTAGCCCAGACGATGAGGCACAGATGCTGTCTTTGCCACGTGTGTGTAGGTGTTATTCTTCACAAAGTAGGGTGCACTGGTTTGCTCTCATTCCCTTGGTTCACACACACACTCTTTTCTTCCTTGTCATTTTCTCGATTTCTGTACGTCAAAGAGAGTGGGAGCAGATTATCTTTTTAAAAACCTCCATGTTCATTTTGAATAATCTTATAATTTGTTGGAAGTTAGGCCAAATAGCTGTGTTTTTACTTCCTTTTCTTTTTACTGTCCCTCAGGCCATTCCTAGGCAAAATATAAAATGACACAGTGTGTGTGTGTGTGTGTGTGTGTGTGTGTGTTCATGTGCATGTGCGTATGTGTGTGTGTTTGCCAAGGAGCTGGCTAGTGTAGTGGGGAGATAGAGAACGAACAGTTATATTTAAATTCAGATCGACAGGTTCTATGACAGGAGTAAACACAAGGCACTATATGCCTTAGGCAGGAAGTGCCATCTTTTCATGGAGTCCAGAAAAACCATCTTTCTTGGCTAAGTCTGTTGCTTGCCTGAACCTAAGTAGATGAAATCCTGTGAGTGCCTTTAGTTTACACCTTTTCTCTGAGATAACATGGTGAACATAAAAAGCCCTTCTGGTGGTTGGTTCCGGACTTGCAATAGTGTGACTTGAAGAGGGTTATTTTACTTTTTCGAGCCTCATATTTTCTGTAGAACTGGCATAACATAATTTATCAGGTTAGCACAAAGGACAGATGAAATAAGATCTAGGTGAGTGGGTTAAAATTGTGGATGGTATTAGCCTTACGAGTGATGTCAGTATGAATGTAAAACAGGGTACAAGGTGGGTGTTGGAGAGAAGGAGGAGACAATTGTGAGTGAGAGAGTGCAGAAAGGAAGGGACAAAGGTTCCCAAAGCTCTCGTGTTGTGCCACAGTTTTGCTTAAGACAGTTCTGACTGAGCATAATAGTTACCTAGAAATGCAGAGAACTGCCTCTGGTGTTCATGGGAAGAGGAAAGCAAGATCAGAGTGGCACAGCCGTTTCCGGGCTCAGAGCTGCACCACCTCTGCTCCTTCCAGCAGAGATTGTATGCCCATCATTTACCTCTGCCTTGAAGGCTCTGGTGCAGTTCCAGAAAATCAGACAGAAGCCGTGGCTGTGGCTGTCTGAGAGGAGTGCAGACGTTTCTAAGTGGTGAAGAGAACAAGCCAGATACGGGGACCAAGATGACGCCAGCATTGGCCTGCAAGTGAAAGGCATCTGAAAGTAGTCATCCTGGGAGTGGGGTGGAACTTAAGCCAGGGAGCCAACGTGTCAGGTCAAAGATTCTCCTCAAGCAGGAACATCCCAGACCACTTCCTTGATGTTTTTAGATCGAGCCCTAGGATGAGGTGAAGTTCCATAAATCACCTTCCCATATATTTCTTCCCCTGTAGTTTTCACCCAGTCCCGTGGGGGAGCTGGGCAAGGAGCGTTGAAGTTCAAGAAATCAGTTTTTATTGCTCACTTGCCTCTTTATTGTGCAAGTGTCTGAAAAGAAAGATGAAAGCCTTAGTTATATCCATGTATGGCTTTGTTTAGGCTATACCGAGGCCTCGTGAAAATAGGCAGCTGAGCTTCTTTGCCAACCCGCTCTGACAGTTGGTGACTTTGGTTTATAGCCCATGTCTATGGGGTGTTACCATCCACTTTATCTGTCTCCCAGGGACCCAGCATTTTTATCCCTATCTTTCACCCCATTCCATTACTTCCCACAGCAGCTGTATGTGGGGGAATAGCAGCTGGATAATAGGATCCCTGGGCTCTGCTCTGAGCCATTCCTCCTGGGCCCAGGAACTGACAGAGAGAAAGAAATCAGTAAGCATTAGGTCTGTGGTAGGGCTTTGGCAGCTCTGCCTGAGGTCTTCACATTTGGCCTCAATTTCGCACAAGCTCAGCAGTTTTTGTTCCATTTATCTTTATTTCCCGATGACTTTAACTTTCTAAGGGACCTCCATATGCTATCATATGCGGATATGTCAAATATTTACCAGATCTTTCTTACCCATTACCAGTGCTTTATAGGACTTGTTGGCAAGAATGACTAGTCTCTAAAACATCTTAAAGTGGTTGGAATTGTTTTTCTTACTCAGATTGCCTCAATTAAAGTTTTGGAAAAAAATGTTTGATGTCATGGTCTTAAACTGGAGTTAATAGTACCCACTGGCTGTTCAAGTGTCTTAGGGTGCTGAGCAGGGTCAGGGCTGTGTCTCACCCCACTAATGGTAGTAAGTACCTTGCAGTGACGTTGAGCCTCCTACAGCCCACACTGACAACTGCTTTACCTAGTCTTATATTTTCAGTATGGGGTTAATGAAATGGGCTGTTATAAGTATTTTATACCTGTCTCTGGTAGACAAGTTAATTTCTGTTAAGAAGTGGATAGTTGAGCCAAAGAATATCTATTCAGTCTGAATGATTTTTATTTGATTTCTTTGAGACAGAGTCTCACTATGCAGTTCAAGCTGGTCTTGTGCTCACTTTGTAGCCCAGCCTGTTCTCAAACTCTACAATCTTCTTGCCTCAGCCTCCCGAGTGCTGGGATTATAGGGGTACACCAGTATGCCTGGTTTTTATTCAGTTTTAATAACTATTGTGAAAGTATTGTGAAAACTTTTCTACGGAGGTTGTAAAAATTTGTACCCTTTCAAGTAGCTTCTGAGAATTCCATTTATTCTAAATGTTTAGGAACATTTTAGTCATCCTGGTGATTATGAGTAATTCCTGTGACTAACAAAGTTGAATACTTCTCATGGGTTTACCAGATTTCCTTCTTTGCTGAGTATATGTTTAAGCTTGGGTCCATTTTCCCTTCCTATTTGGTGTTTTTCTTACTGATTTACAAGAACTCTTTATATATGCTTATATGAGAACTTCATCAGATATACTACAAATATTTTTCTGAGAGTACTTTTAATAACTCCTTTTTGGTGGGTATCAGAAATCGAACTCCGGACCTTGCATTTACCAGCATGTACTGTGTTGCTGAACTGGCCCTGGCCCTAACGACTCACTTGTAATGATTAAAAAGTAGAAAGTGTCAGTAGATACTTACTGGACAGAGAAGAAACAGGTCATAAATCAAAGCATATTTGAATGGAAGAAACAAAATAATCCACAGAGGATGAAGAGAAAGAGGACTCAAACTAAGATTTCATCTCAAGAACAAAACTTACTCACTTGATCAACAATTTGGATCTGCAAGATAAATATCTATGAAGTTGTACAATCTCTATTTAACTGTATGGTAGTTTATCACTATGTTCAGGTCTTTTTCTTTTTATTCTTTTTTATTTTAAATAGAGTGAAAAATAAAAAATAAAAATGATACAGAGTTTCTTAAAACATGATGATATAAATTCAAGTGTTTGCTATATTGAATATTGTTGCCTTTAAAGTAATTATTAAGATGACCAGAGAGCCAGGCGTGGTGGCTCACGCCTGTAATCCCAGCACTTGGGAGGCTGAGGCAGGAGGATTGGTGCGAGTTCGAGACCAGCCTGGGCTACAAAAGTGAGCGCAGGACCAGCCTGAACTGCATAGCAAGACCCTGTCTCAAAAAGACAAAAAAAAAAAAAAAAAAAGATGACCAGAGATAAGCATGCAAGACTGTTTAGAAAAAGAATATTAAGCATTAACTGTTCCTTTCAATAAGCCAACAGAAACTAGCAGTACAATTTTCATATATATACATATATCCATATATATGTATATATATATTTCTCTCTTACCTATTAGCATGAAAATATATGTGCATATATATTTCTTCTCTTTATTTCTTTGCTTCTTTCTCTCCTCCTTTCTCTCATCCCAGATGTTCTTTCCTTGTAAGCAGTTTCTTTTCTTTTCACAATATCTATTGTACCTTTGAGATTTTATTTACTCTTTCAAGGTCTTACATGAGGGAGATAATATGATGTCTATACATGCAAATCTGATTTATTCCACTTCTGAGTATGGCCTTTAGTTGCATCCATTTATCTATAAAAGCTCTGAGTTTCTTTTCCTTTTTAGTTGAATAATATGCTATTGTATAAAAACAGCACAGTTTTACGCATTTCTCAGTTGATGGGCATTTGGCTTGCTTCCAGGATTTAGTTATAACAAGTTATGCTGCTATAAACATACACATATATTGCTGTGGTATGATATTTTTAATTCTTCTGGAAAAATACCCGGGGGGGGGAATAGCTGGCTTCAATGGGGTCTCCAGTCCTAGATTTTTGAGGACTCTCCACACTGATTTCCATAGTGCCTGTACCAGCCTGTACTCCCACCAACAGCGGAGAAGTATTCCCTTTTTCCTGACAGCCTCTCCAGCATTTGTTACTGGTTGACTTCTTGATGACCGCCATTCTTTCTGAGGTGAGATGAAATCTTACTATTGTTCTAATTTGCATTTCTCAAATGACTAATAACGTTGAACTTTTTTAATGTATTTATTTGCCGTTTCTATTTCTTCTTCTAAGAAGTGGGTGTTTATCTCAGGTGCCCATTTCTTTAACTGGGTCTTTGAATTTTGGGAGTTAGACCTTTTTGTTAGTTGCTTCATGTTTTGCCCACAAAGAAGCTTTTGGTTAATATCTTAAGTTTCTAGAACATCTACCATGTTTCAGTCACTTGCCTGACACTTCGTAAAGACTGTTAGCAGTTCTGCAAAACAGGTAGTATCACCCTCTTTTAATGGAGCATTTAGGTAACTCAGCTAATGATATCTGGTTAATGAGAGGGAGATCAAGCATTCAGAGCTATCAGATAGATAGCTCAGTAGAATAAGTGCTTGCCTGGCAAGCACAAGGTCCTGAGTTCAATCCCTGGTACCATCAAAAACAAAAACAACAATAACAACAACAAAAAAAATCCTCATAGCTGGCAGACTTATGTAGAAGCCCAGTCTCTTACTGGCTGTTTTGTGCAACTCTAAACATGGAACCTCACCTTGACCAAGAGTCTTCTTTCTTTCCTTTAAATCAAACTCTAGCCTTAAAAATGCATGGGTCAAAGTGATCTTCAGGAGTGGATTTGTAGAGGATTAAAAGGGAAAGAGCCAAGTAGGGATTAGTAGTACTGGTTGTTGAGTTACTGACTATGAACTTAAGCTCTGTCTTTTTCATGATTTAGTGGCACTGGGTGAGCCACAAAGCAATTTCACTCTTCTCAGCTGTGAAAAGGGATGACACGCACATCAGACAGCTCCTGTGAAGATGAGGTGAAGCAGATGAGCTCTTAAGAAATATTCACTCGCCACTTGAATGAAGAGACCAATTGTTAAATCCCTACTGAATGCCAGGCAGATTGTGAGGAACTTAATCAATGGAATGACCAAAAGCTATTGATGTCAGTAGCCATGAATTATTCTGTGTTCATAACTAAATCATCCAGCTAGAATTTTTTGAGGACCTATGCTAGCCTAAGAGGCATGCAAAGCCTGTGCCTTAATGAGCTGATGTTAGACTAAAGGAATGAATGAATCAGTAAATGAATGAATGAATGAAATATATTGTGTTTTCCCTCCTGACTATTACCATAGCTCTTTGCTCTACTTGCAAAGCCAGATCTTACCTAGATAGTTTCTTTCAGATCTTTGCATACACAAGCCCTGCATTTTAGTAAATGAGTCCACATTTCTGTGATTATATTAGTTATTGTAATTCCTCCTTTTATAGCCAGTGAAGTATGTGAAGTACTGTTTCAACCCAGTTCTTCAAGTTAGTTCCCCAACCCTACTCATTCCAGTACATCTGCTTTCCCTAAAGATGTGCTAATAATTAACTATACACTGAGCATTTTGTTATCTAAAAATCTAAAGGCTGAAATGCCCCAAAACATGAAACTTTTTGAATGCCAACATTACATAAGTGGAAATTCTGCGCCTAATCATCATAGTAGAGGCACAGATGGATAAAAATGTTGTATTAAATTATCTTCAGGCTGAATGTATAACGTATATATAAAGCATAATAAATTTTGTGTTTAGATTTGGGTCCTAACCACAAAATATCCCATTCTATGTAAACAGATATTCTAAAATCAGAAAAATATCTGAAATTCAAAACACTTCTGGCCCCCAATATTTCATATAGGGGATATTTGATCTGTAGTATAAATGCAGTTTAAAGCCCAGTTCTTTAATCAGTGTTTAGGCACTTTCAATATTTTCTCTTTAATCTTAAAAACCTTCAGGTTAATCCTAAACTGGTGTAACACAATTAGCGTTAGCTATTGTGTGTGTGTGTGTGTGTGTGTGTGTGTGTGTGTGTGTGTGTGTGTGTATTTT
Source organism: Myocastor coypus (assembly GCA_004027025.1). NCBI lineage: Eukaryota > Metazoa > Chordata > Mammalia > Rodentia > Myocastoridae > Myocastor > Myocastor coypus. The sequence goes on along the minus strand of PVJA010013897.1, from coordinate 32,151 downwards.
AAAAAATAATTAAATGAGAGCTCAAAAAATCCTTCTAAGGGCTGGTCATACAGCTCAGTGGATTAAAGCACCTGGAGCAGGCACAGGGGCCAAGGGTTTGATCCCTGGGCCTGTCCTGTTGGCCCTGATTGAGACTGTGCATGGTGGTACATGCCTGTAATCCCAGCTCTTGGGAGGCTGTAAACAAGCAGATCACCATGAGACCGATCTAGTAGCAAGACCTTGAACACCCTGTGGACAGTTCCATAAAATTAAACACACACACACACACACACACACAATCCTTCTAGGTAAAATATTCTGACAGTAATAAGATATATAGTGTATAGAATAAAGTATTGTTAGTTCAGTTTATTTGGTTGTAAAAATTTGGGAGTAGCAACAGAATTAATAGAATTATACTTCTTTGAAAACATAGAAGACTTGCCCCTGACTTAGAGCAACAGCTGGTTTAAGTCAAACTTGTGATACTTTATCTTATTTATAGTATACACACAGCCTTTGAATTAGGACAGTAACAAAGAAAATGGAAAAGTGGACATTTATGAGGATTGACGTCTGTGATATTTGAAACCAAATAACATCACAATTGGAGCTATGTCTGATTGTTCATAATTTTCAAAATTCAACATGGTCATGAGCACGTAGGAAACGTTTAGCATGCTTGACCCCCAGATGCCCCATCAGAGACTGAGGGAGACTGGAAAAGGTACACGAGGGCACAGAGAGGTCGAAATGTGGATTTTTAACAGTATTTTATTTATTGAGACAAAGTCTCTCTTTATTTTTCAGGCTGGCCTTGAATTGACTGGATAGCCCAGGCTGGCCTTGAACTCTTGGCAATCCTCCTGTATCAGCCTTCCTAGTGCTGGAATTATAGGTGTGTGCCACAAAGTCTAACTATGTTAGAAAGGTTATGTTTTAAATATTATGCAATCTCTGCAACATGATTGTAATCCTCAAACTGATTAGAGGACTGAGGTAAAATACTCACTGATATTAATTAACAATATCTTTGAGCCCCTGGTAGTATGACAAAATGTGAATTATGATTCTTTGCACCTATTTGTCATTCAAGTAGCTTATGAAAGGAGGGACTGGGGCAAATGTATGACCTTCTAAGATGCTGGTGAAGGGCTTATGTCAGGAAACCAATGTCAACTGCTGTTTGCACCAGAGGCATAGGCAATCTGCACAAATGTTTCTTTCTTCCAGCTTTTAAACTGATCTTTACTCCATATTCTTAGAGAGGAAAATGTACTCATTTATATTATGAGACATTTGCATGGGTAGAGTCTCTCTCTTTCTCTCTCTCTCATCTCTTCCTCTCTCCCTTTCTTTCTCCCCTCCTCCTCCTTTTTTCTCTCTCTCTCTCTCTCCTCCTCTCTCCCTCTCTCTCTCTGGTACCAGGGATTGAACTCTGGGCCTTGTGCACTTATGCCCTTGAGCTATGTTCCCAGACGAGTTTCTCTTTTAAGCTCCAGTACAGCACCAATCAGCAAGATCAGTTCTCAGGCAGCAGGGAAAGGTGACCATGGTCCACAGGTGACTTTGTGGGCAGCCTGTGCTGGAGTGAGGTGAGCATGGCTGAAACCTGCTCTGACTCCCATCAGTGTCAGCTTAGAGCAGAACTGGAAAATAAAGTTTGAGCCGGGTGTGGTGGTGTACGCTAGTAATCCCAGGTTGGGAGGCTGAGGCAGAAAGATTGGTGCAAGTTCGAGACAAGCCTGGGCTACAAAAGTGAGCTCAAGGCCAGCCTGAGCTGCATTGTGAGACCCTATCTAAAAATAAATAAATAAAGTTAATGTTTGGAAACCTTGATCTTTAGGGCTTTTGTGTTTTGTTATTTTTTTCATTTTTGCTGATACCTCTCCTCCTTCCTACTTGAAATAGTTGTTCTTCAGTTTTCAGGGTGAGAATTCTGGACATCTCTTCCTCAAGCCACTTTGGTACTCATTTACATTAAGGCAAGAGTGATGCACTGCAGCTCAATACCTTGCTTTTCTTTTTTTTTTTTTTTTTTTTTTTTTTTTTTTTTTTTTTTTTTTTTTTTTTTTTTTGTCTTTTTGAGACAGGGTCTCACTATGCAGTTGAGGCTGGCCTTGAGCTCACTTTTGTAGCCCAGGGGGTCTCGAACTCACACCAATCCTCCTGCCTCAGCCTCCCGAGTGTTGGGATTACAGGCGTGAGCCACCACGCCCGGCCATACCTTGCTTTTCTTATGAAGTAACCAGGAATTAAACTGAATACACCAGATCATGGGGAGAACATTGTGAAACCCATCATCTGTACTTTTCAGTAATAAAATATTAAGCGATTCAGTCAAAAACAAACAGAAAAAAGAATAAATCAATGGAACAAAATCAAGAACTCCAAGATAGCAATTTTCATGTATGAGAAATTAACATGTGATAAAAGACACTGTGTTGGAGTGCACTGAGAAAACTTGACTCACTATTTGAAGAAATAAAAAACTGTATATCCATCTTCTGTTGTGTAAAAGGTGTATTAAAACTAATTATGAAAAATAAATAGAACATTTTTCATAGAATAAATGAAAGATGAAATAAAAGTGTACCTTTGTGACCAAGGAAAGAGTCTTAAAAAGTCCTGAAAAGTTGAAACTGTATAATGAAAGACAATAACCTAGATGACATCAAAATTAAGTTCTCTGCTCAACAAAGGCTAAGTAGACAAAGGTAATAGAACGTACAGTGGGGGAAGAGTTTGGTATGCATTGAACTGAAGGGGAGCGATACCTAAGTGTTCAGGGAAGCCTTATGAATCGACAAGAACAGCAAAGGAGCAAAGACCATTAGGAAGGTGAAGAACTAGTTATCAATTTGTTAAATTGAGTTCCAAGTAGTTGAAAAAAGTTTAAATTAAAACAATAATGAGATCTCATTTTAAACCTTAAAAGGCTGTCTAAGTTAAAGCTCTTTAATTCCATTTGTGGGTGAGCAAACAGAGAAAGCTTTGTTCACTTACACAAGAGAGTAGATTACTAGTGTCTTTTTGGAGAGCAGTCTGGCAGTACTCAGTAAAAAATTAATAAAGCTGTCCCTATAATCTATGGGTTATCTAGTGAGCAAATATTCTGAAAGTATTCTCAGGAAATACCATAGTGAGCCACTGGAGACAGTTTAGGGGCCTAGCACAAGGAAACTGAACGCATGAACTGCGGTCACTCTCTGGAATACCGAGGCTAGAGCCAGCTGCACACTGCCCCAAGACCACATGCCGAGTGGAAGTGTAAGAAAGGCAGTCATTACCTACAAAGCACAGTTACTTAAAGGCACTAAATAATACTTCGTGTTTTACAAAGATTACACAGATATTCAGAAATAAATCCTGCACATGTTGAAGGTATGCATACAAAGGGCATGATCTATGCCAGGGGAAGAGAGAGTGATGAGTGTTTAGTGGGGAGGGAAAAAGACTGAAGACCACACACACACACACACACACACACACACACACACACACATACACACACACACTACTATGCAAAAATGGTCAATATATTGAGTTGAGAAGAATGATGAATATAAACCTTGTAACCTGAGATATAAAAATCCATCTTTCTCCTAAAAGATTTGTATTTCAAAGAACGCATTCCAGTTGTGGTTGCGAAGCATCAGGCAGTGAATTAAGAAACAGCATAGTTATTCATAAAACAAGATATATATCCATCATCTTTAGGTGTTAGGGGTGCGGTAGGGAGGGAGACACCAAATGTTTACTCTTGGTTGGTGATTTTTGTTGTAGACCATGTAGATTTCGCGTCTAGCTAAGACTGTAACTGGACAAGGCAAGGAAAATTAATGGTGAAGGGGATGAAATTTAATGGATGTGGGCATGTTGAGAGGACAGCAGGGTATCAGGTGTTCTTAGTTGTTTTCACAGGTACTGACCCAAGCAGTAGGTTCCAATGGAGGAAGGACTGTGGTATGGGTTAAGAAATATGAGAGAGCAAAAATTTAAGATTTCTTGAACGCGTGGGGTAATATTCAATCATGTCTCCCATCTTGAATAACTATATCTGTTGCTCAGAGCAACAGATTTGATGATAAAAAGATATCAATCACCGTCAGTCAGTTATTCATATTTTGAATATCTGTAACGTATGCATTGTTATATGTTACCCTGTTTCCATCTTTGCTTTTGTTTTCTTTGTTCTTGTTTTTATTTTCCAAAAATAAAAGAAAATTATGTGTATAAAGGAAATATATGTTAGTAAGCGGACTCAGTCAAAGTGTAGTCTTGGTGATTTTTATTTGGGTTTGGCTTGTGTGGAAGGTAGCCATGGAGGCATTTGTTGCTGCAGCCGCTTGAAGAAGCAAGTCTGCTCCTGAGGTGAGTGAGGGCTCCTGCTTCTGGGCCGCCTCAGTGTGGGGTAATTGTGCTCCTCAGGCAGAGGTGGTCCCGTTATGAGCTGATCTGTCTACGTGGTTCTGTTTTTCTTAGAAGCTTTAGGGCAATGACTGGCGTCTTCTAGATGACACATTGGGGGTTTCTGGAAGAGGACAGCGCAAAAGCTAGCCATTGAGTGTGCCCCTGGAAATCCTGAAAATACATTTTTTATTCTTATCTTGGTTTCGTGAGTCTCGTACAGGAATGAGGCAGGTAAGGTAAATTGAGGGCTAATTTCATTATGGATTCCTTGCCTTTAGAAAGACTTTCCTTACATGGTAAACATGCTGGGAAGGAATATAACCCCGAATGAAGACAATAAAAAAAGACAACACAAAATGAAGATCGAGATGCTAAGATTTATCTTGTTGTTTTCATAATGCATTAGGCCTCTACAGGTTCAAGTGAACGATCAGCCTGCCCTTGTCAGCAGAGGCAGCCTGTTGGTTGCAGGCTGGCCGGTCTGGGAACACGGCGCTGAGGCGGCCCCACATCCCGACTGGATACGGACCCCACTGGACCGGACCGGACAGGACTGGACTTAACATTCGCAAGGAAACAAGGGACACAAAGGCCCTTTACCCCATTTAGCACACCTCTCCAGATGTGTTTTCCCAGAAGCAGCAACGCTTTATATTCTTTCTCCTAATAGCAAATACTTTCTGAGACTCTTGCTACAGTTGTTCAGAAATCTATAGAGGACGCCAGAGATTTTCATTTTAGAGAGATTCAGTCAAGCTCACGAAAGCTTAGGATCTTGGATCCTTTAGCACTCTTATTAATGGCTGTTCCACTGGTGAATATAGTAGAGGAGCGATATATTGCTGCTATTACAGACTGTGTAGCAATTTTCTGGCATTTTGTTTTTATTTTATAGTTATTTGTTCACTAACGAAAATTTTAAGTACGAGCAGGTCAAGCCCCAACGTTAGACGTGCTAATAAGGGAGTCCCCAAGTCGCCTCTGTGCATCCAAAGATAGTTGAATGATTTAAATGCACAAATCTACTTATTCAGTCAGCGCGCTGCCCCTGCGCGCTTGCTGCGTGTGTACCACTGTAGTAAGTGCTGGAGTGGCCAGGTGAAAGAGGCCGAAGGGCTCCTCAGAACCACGTAATTCAAGGGCGTTGAAATGTGTTTTCCCATGGGAGCAAAGTTCTGCATCTTGCTCCGTTTCTCAGGCAAATCAGCAAAAGCCTATTTAGCTCACAAAATAGAGTAAATGTAGCGTTAACATTATTATACAGAGTTCTATAGGATTTGGGTAAAATTACCATACTTCATACAACAGAAAATCAGGTAGAAGTTGCTTCATGATTTTTGGGATTGTGAACAACCTTAAGCAAATGTTTCAAGTATTTCAAACAGGTTTAGGTATTTGTTTTGTTTTGTTTAAATTAAAATTTTATTTTACTGTTAATTGAAACATAAATTATGTATTTATATTGTGCATATATAATATATATTAAACAAATTAACATCAGCTTTACTGCCTTATTGCACATATTTTAGAGGATACAATATTTATACTTTGAGCAATGTACACACACGATATAAGAATCGTGTGCAACAGATTTCTTGCACGCGATTCTTGCCTCTAATTGAAGTTTTGTATCCCCTGACCAGCATTCCCTGACTTCCTGCCTGCATTGCTAGAAACCACCACCCCACTCAGCCTCAGTAAGTTTCACATACTTTGCTTCCATACATCAATAAGATCCTACAGTTTTATCCTCTCTCACCACCCTTTCTCCTAAGGTCTCTTTCTCGCATGCTCAGTCTCCTTCCACTGTTCCGAACCTTTGCTTAGGGACCTCTCTTGGGTCCTTGTCATCTCTAACATGCTCAAGATCCTACAGTTATTTGAAACTTATCTTCCAGTTCTGTAGCATTCCTGCTCTTAATTAGCTGTGTGAAGAAAAAAAAAAAATCTGATCCAGCTAATGCGTCCTTACGCACATTCCTTTCTCTAGGAATGCTGCTAGCGTTTTGATAGTCACCTTCACTCTCTGTTCCCAAACCTTGGCAGGATTTTCAGTCTAGCTTTAGTTATTAATGGGGACTTGATATAATTTTAATAATTTCAAGTCAATGTGAAACCGCTGTCTTCTCAGATTCTGTTCTCTATATGTCAATCTATTTAATAAATGTTATTTTTATTTATTTATTTTAATTACTTTTAATAAGAAATTACAATGCGATAGCTTCAAAACACATTAGTAGTACATTCACAATAATTGATACAATGTGTATTGTTGTCCTCGTATTTTTATTTTATTATTATTATGTGTCTAGCACAGGGTCTACAGGGTTTCACTACACAGATTGGACTTGTAGTGATCCTCCTGTTTTTCAGCCACTCAAGTGCTGGGATTACAGGCATGTACCACGATGCCCAGTCTCAATCACTTTCTCAGCATGCCCCATGGGTGGGGCCAACATGGCAGGCCAGGAATCGAAACCCTGGCCCATGCATTTGACTAATCAGGTGCTTTAAGTGCTTTAATCCACTGAGCTATCTTGCCAGCCCAATAAACGTTATTATAAGATTACTTAGGCCTAGTGTCTTGGTATTTGTACGTTACTTAAAATTAATGTAGATAAAATTTCAAAATGAATTACTATATACATGTTATTTTATTAAGAGTATATATAGGGCTGCCCACATAGCTCAGCAGATTAAAGCACCTGTAAGCAGGCTCAGGGGCTGGAGATTTGATCCCTGGGCCTGCCATGCCGGCCTTGTCTCTGGGGCACACTGAGATGGTAATTGAGATTGGAAGCAGTGGTGCGTGCCTGTAATCCCAGCTCTTGGGAGGCTGTAAACAGGCAGATCGCTGTAAGTCTGCTCTAGTAGTGAGACCCTGAACATCCTGTAGACCCTTCCCTAAAATAAAATATATATATTGCATATATATTCCCTAAAATACTATATATATATATATATATATATATATATATATAGTGATTAGCTTATTCATTAGCAGCATGCAGCATTTCTCTTAAACTGACTTTGGTTGCACTTCCATAAATAAAATTTCACACTGGCAGTTACTGTACTTTTCATGATCATTTAGATTCTGAATGGGAAGAAAAGAGCTAGTAGATTAGCTAACACTGTTATTTTTAAAACACAAGTCGAGTTGGGGATTCAGCATACTTTAACAGATGAGATAAAATTATTTAAAAATTTGGAATGCTCCCCGGATTGTTGCTCATGCTCACTCGTAGGCAGTGGATAGACGACACGAGTCCTCATTTCTGGTCACTTCTAACCAGATAAGCATCTATAAAGCTGGTAGGAAAATGAGTCCGTGACCCATATGCTTACTCAGTTACTATAGAAGATCAAAGAACAGTGCGCTCAGTTTGGAGTCTACTCAGACAAAGCAATTATTTTCTTTGAAAAATATGTAGGGTACAGAAAATTTCTGGGATTTCCTTGTCAAAGCTCTCTCTGGGCCCTAATAGTGACGTATTAGGGAAACACTCGCATCTCAAGGTGGGAAAGCTAGGAGGTGGTGTTTTGTGGGCTCTGAGGTTGGTTAGGTAGTTCTCAGAAGCCGGTACTGGAAATTAGATAATTGCTGATGTCATGTATTTCACAGCACAAAAAATTGGATGTCCTGAGGCCTATAAAAGCAGCAGCCTCTACCTCTCCATCACAAGCAGAATCCCCGAAACAGGTGAGGACCTCAGCAAACGGGTGCTCTTGGTCTGCTTGGTCTGAAACTTCTCGACTTAAGGTGTCTTTGTCTCTTGCTCTCCTGATACCAGGTTCTCTCTCCCAGGTGCCGACCCATCACTCGCCTCACGTTGTCTGCAATGGCTGCCCTGCAGAAATCTGCGAGCTCTTCCCTTCTGGGGGCTCTGGCCACCAGCTGCATCCTGCTTCTTGCCCTGTCACTGCGGGGAGGAGCGGCCGTGCCTGTCAGTTCTCACTGCAGGCTCGATAGCTTCCAGGAGCCCTTTATCACCAACTATACCTTCATGCTCGCTAAGGAGGTACTTATCGCCATCTCTCATTTTCTCCTTGTATCTACTCAGGAGCTAAGTAGTTCTTAAATTTTTCTTTGCTGCCTTCTGTCCTAAGCTCTTTAGGAATCCAACATTTGTGCCCATAGGTGGATGATTTTCTGTATCTTTCCAAAGATTCTTTAGAGTCTCATTTTTACTGGAGCTCCTTTCTTCTATTTTAGCCCGCCAGAATACGTAGATTGAGTTTATCCAGAGAAGCTACTAGTGGCCCATTAAATTTTAGGATTAAGCTTTCATTTATTCTTCTGTGCAGTGTGCAAACTCATGCACAGATCTGAATTCTGTCTTTACCTGTTCTGGGGTTGGTGTTGGAAGAGAAAGCACATATAGACTTTTCTTCTACTGACTCAATGTCCAGGCACTTAGTCTTGTTCCCTTTTCCAGGCCAGCTTTGAAGATAATATCACCGATGTCCGTCTCATTGGGGACAAGCTGTTCCGAGGAGTCAATGTAAGCTGTCATTGTGCTGCTTGGCTGGGACGGGCAAGGGTCTTCTGGCTATCTCATACTATGGTCTTTGCTGCTTGCCTCATCCGTGCAGGTGAGAAATCGGTGCTATCTGATGAAGCAGGTGCTCAACTTCACTCTTGAAGAAGTGCTCTTCCCCCATTCAGACCGGTTCCAGCCCTACATGCGGCAGGTGGTGCCCTTCCTGGCTGACCTCAGCAACAAGCTCAGCCCGTGTGTAAGTCCCTTCAGCCTACAGCCGTCCACTGAGCCTTCCCTCCTTCTCCCATGTAGAGTCCATTCCTTCAACCCTCCCTTCTCTGCCCCTGTGCTGATTATAATAAGGGCCATTTGGTGTGGCTGACTCTTTGCTTTTGCTCTAATCGAGTCGCATCTTGAGTCTCTAGTGGTGTTGGGTGTCTGGAACACAGGTGTTAGAAAAGGCTCATTTGTTGGTGAAAGGAAAAGAACTCAGGCTGTATATAATGAAAAAGATGCTGGGGTCCACAATGAAAAATGTTTTGATGTGGAAAGGGACCCACTGAGTCTAATTTGTGGGAGGGAAGGGCAAATACAGAGTAGAAGACGAGGAGAGGATGGGGAGGTGTAGTCACAGAAGGTGGACAAAATTACTTCCTTTTCTGTGTCATGGGATGGGTGAGAACTCGGTGCCTCTGAACACTGAAAGGTATGAAGCGTTCGGGAGTAGCGTGGGCTGAGAAGGGGCCTCGTAGCTGGGATCTTTCCACCTGAAATGTTTTGTGCTTTGCAGACATTTTTTGTTCTGAGTACCCACTTTTGCTTAGGTAAGGTTAGAGGTTTTCTTCTGTCAGGATTGCCGCTCATATGCCATTGCATTTTGCCATAGTCTTGAGCCTCAGTAGGGTTTCCAAGAGACAGAGAGGCTCTCTGTAGTGTCTGGACTTTGGTGTCCAAGATAATGTAGGTCACTGGTGAAATATAGGTCATTGTGGGTAAAATTACTGACAGCTTCCACTCCAGGTGACTTGTCGTGTGCCTCCGATGAGGCTGAGGTCGGTAAAGCTTCCGCATGACAGAAAGGGTTACTCTTGCTTTCGTTTTGTAGCATATCACAGGTGACGACCGACATATCCAGAGGAATGTGCAACAGCTGAAGGACACAGTGAAGAAGGTAATATTGACAATTATTAACAGTAAATCCATCAGTAAGGGATTGACTTTTCTCTTTTTGTAATTTGTGGTATGTTACTTGAGTCTACTCCTCTCAGATTGGTTAGTTAGATGCATATGTATATAGTTGTATCTGTACCTCTGAATCAATTTCTAAATTTTGCAAATCAGGGCTGGGAAGATAATTCGGTGGCACAGCACCTGCTTGGCAAGTGCAAGGTCCTGGGTTTGATTCTTAATACCTCTTCCTCAATTTTTTTTTTTTTTTTTTTTTTTTTTCAAAACATGAAATTCTAGAACCAGCAGGAAATTAGGCCATCTGGTCTCATTATCCAATGTTCTAGGAAAGGCAGGAAGGCAGGCTGGGAGGATCCAGCCCTGATTCCCAGATCAGCCCTTATCCAGCCATCTGTGCTAGTTTAGTACTACTAATTCTTAGGGAAATTTCAGATCCCATTGTCCTATATAATTTGAAAAGCACTTGTTCAAAAGCAGAAATGTGCCTGGATGTAAACTTATATGAAGTGTTTTATAAAAACATTAATTTGACTTCCTAGAACTGGGGGAAAATCAACCCAGAATGATAATAAAAAAGCTAGACATTTATTTAAGATAAAATTGTGGAGTCAAGGATACTTGTACTTGATTATCATAATGTAATACTTAATAGCTATTGATTATTTCAAAAGCAGAAGGAGACAAGCATAATTTCTTTTCCGTGGTTTTCAGTGGAGTGAAAATATTAGGTGTGGCTTTATCATAATGAAACAGACGTAGGAATCTACTTGTTTTTCCTCCCCTTTTAACCTTCCTTTCTACAGCGTTTGCTCCTTCTCTCCCTCAGCCACCCCCATGAACACTTAACTGAGAGCTAGAGTATGTTTCTCCAGAGAAAAACAGAGTCATGTGGCCTGTTGGGGGGGGGGGTGCACAACAGCAGCAGGCTCAGATTAGCAAGCATGATTCATTCTCACACCAGAGGTGTGACTGGCAGCGGCGAAAGTGATGCTTCTAGCCAGCGGGACGGCTAAATACTCAGGAATGTGAAGGCTTTCTCAACTTGACAGAGCTGGCACTACTTCCCTTAACCTCTTCCCCTCTTTCTTTCTTAACTTTAGAAAAGAATCTTCCAGAGCATAATTTAATGAACATGACCACTTCTTCCTTTGATTACTGAAAGCTTTGTAGCTTCTCCCTGTGAAACTCAATCCTCTTGTAGAGCTCTTACCTAGACACAGGGAGCTGAATGCTGGGATGCCACAGATAAGAACTGCTTTACACCTCTTGTTTTTTTTTTTTTTTAAATCTCTGATGTCAGCTTACTTTGTTGTCTTTAGAAAAGTGAAGCGAGAAAGAGAAAAATCTCACAGGAGATCAGATCTGAGTGAGAAAACAGAGGCTTTTGTGTCTTCAGCCTTTAATCCATTTGAGAGAATTAATGCTCATTTTTACAATGGGTGGCCACATGGAAGAGCAATTTTGCTTTTCTCTGTAGCTCACAAAAAAACAATCAAGCAAACAGGCCTCTGCCTGTTCTGTCAGGACAGGTGGAGGCCGAAGAGGCTGAAGCCTGCGTGGTTGATGGTAGAGGAAGACATGGTGTGAAATGCTTTTTTTTTTTTTTTTTTTCTGTCTTGAGAATTTTTGAGATTTAAAATAGTGTCTTTTGGCCAGTCAAAAGAACTAGGGAAAGGTGGTGCAGAGGAAAGTGAGAAGAGAAAGAAGAATAAAATACAGAGGACAATGATGGCAGGAATTGCTTGGAATAATCCAGGGCAAATTTAATAGATCAGATGCATTTCAGAGAATAGTGACTTAGACTTGAAGTTGAGTTTTTCCTCCCACTAAGTTTGAGACCCACGTCTCTACTTGGGAAGAGAAGTAAAGAAGGAAATAAGGTTGACCTCACTGTTGATTCACTGAAGTGGCTGAAAGGGGTATATTTGATACTTTCCCTGTAAAAGTTAATACCTATTTTGGGGTCTCCCTCTTTGATAGGAAAATAGGAACATTTTGGAACAGCTGAAGTACAGAGGTGAATGTGTAGTCTCAGTTCAAGGCTGTCTCAGTCCAGTTGTCCTCAGTAACTGCTCGTGGGCAGCTGGGGTGATACGGCGGGGCTTGGCAGACCAGCAGATTCAGGCTTCCCAGTCTATGGCACAACTCCCGTCTGCTTGGTCTGATTAGGAACCCGGCAACTCTCTGCCTCACTTTCCTTCCACTTGCATTAAAGCTCTCTTTACTTTTAGTTGACCAATGATAGTTATAAGATTTATGAGTGACAACGTGATGTTTTGACCCATGCATACATCGTAAACTAATTAGCTTATTACTAGCTTCATTAGGTGGCCTGTAGCTGAGAGCCGTGCCTGCTAGTGCCTTCTCAGTTCAGATAGGCTTGATTTTAGGGTCTTAGGCAAATCAATCTATAGTTGGCTAAATGGGTATTGCTAGTCTGTTTGTGCAAAGCTCACCTCTGGTTTCTGTCTTTTGCAATTTTACCACGTTACCTCCCTCTAGCTTGTTCCTTTGTAGAAGACAGAGCAGAAAAGCTCAAACGTACTTGTGTTCTTATTTTCACAGCTTGGAGAGAGTGGAGAGATCAAAGCCATTAGCGAGGTGGATTTGCTGTTTATGGCCCTGAAGAACTCCTGCGTCCTCCCGAGTCAAGCCAGAAAATGAACAAACCCTTTTCGCCTGTTAAGAATAATAATAAGATTCTTAGAGGAATATTTTTACTAAAAGAAAAATAAGAAGACAACCCCAAATTATGGGTAAATTTCACATTAAATTTTTTTTTTTGCTTGTTCATAATACCAGAAGATAAATACTCCAAGTGTAGAGATTAACATTTTATTGTAACTGATATTTCATACAACAGAAAACAGTTTAGTTTTAAGTAATTGTCTATTTCTATAAAAGTTTGTTTCTTATGTTTTAGAAAAATTTCTAAATGACTTCATTTCCATAGTCAGTATTTTATATTTATAAATTTATTTATTATTATAAGTATACATTTTATTTATGTCATTTTATTAATATGAACTTATTTATAGAGACATTGGATGTTGATACTTGAGTATAAGGCTAATGTTAATATTTATGACAGCAATTATGGACTTATAATGTTTATTTGACTTGAATAAACACATGTGCTTCATAAGTCTTGTGGCTTTGTGAGTTTTCTTCCTTAATATTATTATTTATCTATTTTATTTATCTATTTATTTATTTGGTACAAGGTCTTGCTGTGCAGTTCAGACTCACAGTGACCCCGTCTCAGCCTCCCCAGCACTGACATTATAGGTGTGCAGTACCGGGAATTGAACCCTGGTCCTTGTGCTTGCCAGGCAGGTACTTAGACTGCCAAACTATCTCCCAGCCCTTCCTGAATATCATTAATGGTATCATCATCTCACAATCATTCTCGTGACTTTAGATGCTTGATTCTGGGAGATAAAGTAGCTATCTGTATCCCACTGATAAAGTTTTGGTCTGGAATGCTCCCAAAGGCCCATGTGATGATGCAATTTGGATGGGGTGGAGCCTTCAGGAATTGAGGTCTAGTGGGAGACCACTGGCTTAGTTACTTTTCTCATTGCTGAGTCAAAATAACCAATCGTCAAGGCTTAAGAAGGAAAGGTTTATTGTAGCTCACAGTTTGCACAAATTTCAGTTCATAGTTGTCTGGTTTCAAGGCAGAGCAGCATGGCAGACGGGCATTGCAGAGGAAAAATACTTCATGGCAGAAAGAAGGCAGAAAAGCAAGGGAGTGTGAAATAAGCGACAGCATCCCTCTTTGTCTCCCTAACGTTCTACCCAGGCTACAGGACTTTAGGGCAGGTAGAGCTCACACCCAGTTTGGGCCTTCCCATTATCCACATCCAGGACAATGTCAAACAAACCAATGAACTAATTCAGTAATGACACACCCTTAACCCCAGCACCACACACCCAAGATCCGGCACCTCTGAAAAGCTCCACGTATGACTGCATGAAGCTTTTGGGGGACATCTAGGTGCAAGCTGTAGTAATCACTAATGAGGGTCCGCCCCTGAAGAGACCTTAACCTCTTCTACTGTCTCTTCCTTTGATGTCCCAGACCTGAGGAGAGCAGCTTTGCTCTGCCATCTCCTCTCATGTTCTGTGGTACCACAGGCCTAAATGCAACAGGAATGGTGCTGGGGAGCTAGCTCCATGGCACATGTGTCTGCCTGGCAAGTGTAAGGTCATGAGTTTGAACCCCAGTCCCGCCAAAAAAAAAAAAAAAAAAAAAAAAAAAAAAAAAAAAAAAAAAAAAAAAAAAAAAAAAAAAAAAAAAAAAAAAAAAAAAAAAAAAAAAAAAAAAAAAAAAAAAAAAAAAAAAAAAAAAAAAAAAAAGCAACGAGACCAACTGAACATGAACCAACAGCTCCAAAGCTGAGAGCCAAATAGATGACTATCCCAGATATCTGTTACAGTGGCAGAAAACTAGATTACAGGCATCTACATTTCACAGACAAAAGTGCCAAATCAAAGACACACAAGAAGCATTTTATAAGTAGGTTGAGGCAGGTCTGATCTCAAGGCTCGCTGCTATGTTTACCTGTATAGGTTGATTATGTTGATCTAGTGTGTACTTCTGGAGGAAAAAGGTAGGGCATTGATAGAAACCTTTCTGCATTTTTAGCGGAAAAATTAAGAGTGTAGTGTCTCTGAGGAGAAATTCACACAGCCATTTTGTGGCAGATACATTTTTTAGTTGTAGATGAAGGTTATAAGGAAAGGCATTCTTTAGTTTTCTTGTAAACGACGCAATAAAGGAGCAGGGAAGCTGACTGAAGAGTCCTTCCATTGAGTGGAGTTTAGTACTGATAGACAAATCTCAGCTGCAAACGGGCAGCATGTTGAAATGCACAAGAGGGAAGGAAAGCTGTACATCTGTTAAGTATGCACAGGGATAAAGAGATGAGACAGCAGAAGTAAAGATAAAAGTTGGCCTAGTTCTATCTAGAAATATGGAGAAATGATACCTGCATTGAAAAGCTATACTTTGGGGAATGGGGCTTTAGGAAATTTCATGAGTCTTTTCATAGAAGGCCAAAGTCAATAGCCAGATAGCAGAAGTGAACTGTCTAAAATTTGTCTTCTCTAAAGGAGGAGGAGCCAGGAGTTTATTCTGCAGGTCACTCCCCAGTGGACTGCCGGGTACCTGCAGGATTAAGTGAAGCCTGGTGGGGAGATATGAGCACAGGTGTATCCTGGGGGCCCCCTTGGGGCTCACGTGGGCAACTCCGAGTTGATACTTCTGGGTCTGATTTCCAAACACTGATACCAACATTGAGTACTGTAAGAGTCAATAGAGCTATAATTGCTCCTGACATAAGCTATTTAGGATTTTCTCCTCTCTTCTGAATGAGTCCCAGAGCTATCCTTTGAATAAAATGTTATATTATGTTTGTTTTTGGAAGTCTTCTTGACTTTGAATCATAAATGGAAGAGTACATATCTCTAAAATAGCAAAATTTTTCTAGGAGAGCTATTAAATCTTTCTAGGGTGCCAGATAGATTTCAGATACAGCCAGAGTCAGCCTTGGCTTCTTCTTTAACTCCAAAATAATGGCCGAATCTGCTCATTCTCTCAAAGGCTAAGTCCTCCCTCAGCCACTATTAGCTTTCCACTGAATTGCCCTAATTGGTTTCTGAGCATCCTCCTGTGTTTTATTTTCAACCCAACAGCCCAAGCAAACTAAAAACAAACAAAGAACCCAAGAACGTTACATCGGGTGTGTCACTGTTTCCCCAGGGGCTTACTTCACACCGAGAACAACAGCCCAAGCGCTCATCTTAGCCCCGCCTCCTTCCTGACTTGTCCTGATATCCCATCCATCCTCTCTGCTTCAGGTGCACTGCTCCTTGCTGGTTCAACCCGCATCTGCCTAGCTTCTGCCTAGAAGGCTTTCCATTCCCTGCCCTGCCCCCATTTCCTGTCTGCAACAATCTTCCCTCAAGTCCTCTGCAATCCTTCTTCCCCTGTGTTCAGATTCCTGTTCAAATGTTCCTGCCTTTGAAAGGCTTATCTAAGCGTCCTATCACAATTGCCTCCTCACCAGTCCTCCTCACATTCTGTTCCATCATCATGCTTGTGTGTGTGTGTCTTGATTATTTGCCTGCTTTAGCCACACATTTAGTTTTCCATGTATACTTACTGGGTGCTAATGTTAAATCATGAATCTGGTGGTGTACACCATACAAATTCTCTGTCCTCTTGGAACTTATGTTCTATCGTTGCAGGGTCCATTGGCCTGTCAAGGGATCCTGGGAAGGAATGGCAGTGAGAATGAGGACAAGATGGATGAGAAGCAATAGCTAAGTCGTGTGGAGGCTCCCTCTCTTGGGCCTAAAAGAGGAATCTGCCCAAGAACTGTGGTGTCTATTTATATCCTAAGAGGCTGATGTCAATTTCAACCTCTCTACCCAGTAATCACTTAACAAGCTGTAAAGGCTTATTTCCATACTTGGAAGAGCTCTGGTAATCTCCAGCTGGCTTTGTCCTGTGCTCAGAATGACTTTCCAGCTTCAGCTGCTCCCAACATATTGTACATATAACAATATCACACAGAGAAGTGCTGTGAAGAAACACAAGGACATGAAGGATTCTGTGAGGCGATCTAGGGCTGGTTTTTGGAGGAGCAGATTCCTAAGCGGAGTGAGAGCATGAGCCATACGACCACCTGGGGAAATGGCAAGGGACAGACCTGGAGATGGGGCCCGTCAAGGTGTGATTTTCCTGGAGTCCCCCTGCCACATTGCTCTGGTCAGCTATGTTTTTTTTTTCTTTCTGAAAAGCTAAAGCCCCCTGGTGGCCCTTGTCCACGTAGCTCTCTTTCTAGGTTCCAGACTGCTCTTGGCACAGGCCCCGAACGCGCTTCCAGCTATGGCTAGCCCGTGATGTCGTACTGTTTCTTCCTGGTTTCCTTAGATTCACACTTTAAAAACAAGCTCTGGTTAAGCTCTTCTCATTAGCTATGTATCTTTCTAGCTTCCTCCTTGTTCTCTCACCCCTGCCTCAGAGCTGGTTGGAGACTGGGAATCTAGATAAAGTAACTTATAAATAAAAAATAGGGGCCAGGGAGATAGCTCAGTGGAATAAGTGCTTGCCTGGCAAGTGCAAGGTCCTGAGTCTGATCTCTGGTACCACCAATAGATAGATAGATAAATAAATAAATAAATAAGTAGATAAATAAATAAATAAAGCAAGCAAGCCAGCTTTTGGCATGTCTGAATTGTGTGTACATTTTCGATCTATACTAAAACAAGGTGAGAAATAATTCCTCCAGTAGTTTTCTACATAGGGAAGCGTGGGTTCCTTAGGCCAACCTGCTACATCCCCAAACTCTTTTCTCTGTTGGCCCCAGCAGTGCTCTCCCTGTCTGGTTGCTCTTTCCTCCAGCCTCTTGGGCAGCTGTTTGAGAGTCTTGGTCTAACTCAGGATCCTATCCTCGCTCCCCTAGAGGATTGAAGAATAATTGGACCTGATGATTCTGAGTTCTCTTCAGCTCTCTATCTGGTTCTTCTTCACTTGATCAAAGACAAGAATGGGCGCTAAGACAAAACGTATGGATTGTGCCTGCCTGGCCCCTGTTTCCCACTCGTGCTATCCTTGTTGTAGTTGTGAAAATACCGATGGTGGCCACAGGTGTCTCTACCATCACAGTCACACCCTTAGATGGATGGCATTAGCTGCCTGGGGTCACTGTCTGCATCCTGCATCTTATTTTACCAATTATGTGTACAGTTTAGTCTCACCACCACCAAGACATTAACCAGCTGTGTCCCTACGGGTAGGTACTATTCGTTTTGGAAGTCCAAAAGTTATTGTGAGTTACTTTTTGAGCTATTATTACCTCTGGGACATTTTCCTCTTCCCATTGCAGCAAGTTAGTATCTAGGGGCAATAAATGACCAGGACTTTTACCAATCTGACTGTTGCTATCTTCTTTAGGAACTCCAATCTGATTTAGTGCAGCAAACAACTATTGAGGTCATAGCAGAAGATCCTGTGATGGGGCTCTGAAGACCCATCATTAGAGGACAGGTGGATGTTGTCCTCAAGAATCCCAAGATCTTGTGAGAAGATAGACACACACATTGTGTTAGCACACAAGTGACTGAAGCAGGACGTAGGAAAGGTACCACCAATACGATGACCGTCACTGGGGAAAGCAGAAAAGCTTCTGTTTGAATTTAGCTTTCGAAGGGTAGGGATGATTTCAGTACGTTCCAGCATCATCTCCCATGTGAAGTGGACCCTTGGACCCTTTTACCTCCCCTTTGAGACGTAGTGCTGCAATTAATTGCCACCTCTTCAGAACTCTCCGAGCAGGATTTGCATCTTTCTTGGCATTTATCACCCAACAGTTTAAGCATCTGTTACACATTTACCTTATAAGCTTTTCAAAGGCACAAACATCTTGTGCTTCTGAGGCTTAAAAATACCTGGAACTTTTAGTAAATACTTGAGATCAGTGCACAAAGAATGTGCCCTGGGCCCCCATACCTGGACTCCTAGGACAGAGGGCTCAGGGGAGGGCCAGAGGTACAGTGTGGCTTCTGCGCAGGTTGTGTGGCAGACATTGTGGGGCCTGAGCAGCAGAGAGGAATGCGAATTTGACACAGTTTCCTATTCCTGGTCTCTGAAACTCAGTTGCCCAGGGGCTTAGAAAAAGAGAGCTCGGTATGCTGACAGGATGTTGGCTTCACAACATGGTGCCTTCCCTAACCCACCACAGTATGAGACCGTGGCATCAGTACTCTGTACCTAGCCTCTGCCTTTTTTGATTTTTGCCAAACAGGGGATGTGGGAAGGCTGGTTCTGTGAGGGGATTCATTTAAAGGATTTAAAAAATGGAGCAATTGATTTCTGATATAGCCAGACAAGAAATGTTATCTCAAGGGGAGCATTCGGGCTGGAGGAGACTGCCCCGTGGCCTGCTTGGATTCACCTGTTCATAGCCACTGACATAGGAAGGCAGCTGGGACAAGGAGCATAGATCTCCTTGTCTATAGCCACGGTAGCACCATCCTGAGTTCTCTCCCCCTGGCTCACCCAAGGTAGCTTGGGTGCATGGGGTTGGACACCCAGAAGATAAAAGATCCACTCTTTGGGGTTTCCCAATCATTGAACTACAGATTCTTCTTTCCTTAAACTGAGGAGAATGATTTTCACCTTTGTGGAAAGATTAACTCACTTGATCTTAGCAGGAAATGAAATTTTCTCATTTGAGCCTTGAAGATATTCAGAGAAGAGGAAATGATACAGTCCCCCAAGCTGTTCTTCTCTTTAGATGTGGAGCCAGGACTGTCCCTATCTGCCCTATCCCCTGACTAGATCCAACCGGGGTGGACTTTGCCTCACATATGTTTGAGTAGCGGTTCCTATACTTCTAACAACCAGTGGCTAAGCCTAAGGATGGAGAAACTTTTAGGTGCAGTGCAAACTCGTCCATATTTTAGGCTTTCTGGGCCACGTGTGGCTCTTCGGGCTACTTGTTTTCCTCCCTTTTTGTGCCTTCCTCTTCTTTTCCCCCCATCTCCTCCTGCTCATCTTTCTGCACCTGCTCAACCCTGCCAAGGCCCTTCTGAGCGTGTGGGCCTTACAAAGCCAGAATCGGAGCCAGATTTGGCTCATAGTTTGCGAATCACCCACAGTTCATTTCCTGGCACTGAACACACTGGTCTTTAAACTAAATTTTGGTAGCAGGATTAAAGAGAAATTATTTTAGCTAGGCATAGGGGCACATACTTGTAGTCCCAGCACTCGATAGGCTGAAGCAGGAGGATTGCAAGTTCATGGCTAGCTTGGGCTACACAGTGAGCTCATGGCCACCTGAGCTGCATGGTGAGACTCTGTCTAAAAAGAAAGAAAGAAAGAAAGAAAGAAAGAAAGAAAGAAAGAAAGAAAGAAAGAAAAACATAGAGGAATCATTTCGTGGACAACTGATAGGATTTGTAGTTAATGGAAGAGTGGCAAATGTTTCTAGTATTGAATGTGACCCAGAATTTGCAAAAGAGGACCAAATTTTTGGGAAGAATAAACTATAACTACAAGTATGTCATTTCATCCTTGTTAGCCATTTTAAGAATAGGTTTCATTCTTAGAATATTTATTTAGCATCACAGTAAAGGTGAACAGAAGGTACAGATATTTCTCATATGTCCCCTCCCCAACATAGCCATCATCATTATCAGCTTCTACCACCAGAGTAGTATATTTGGTACATTGCTATTTCTCCTCTTCCTCCTTCCCTCCTCCTCCCGCCTTTTCCCCCCTCCCCCCCCCTCCTCCTCCTCCTCCTCCTTCTTCTTCTTCTTCTTCTTCTTCTTCTTCTTCTTCTTCTTCTTCTTCTTCTTCTTCTTCTTCTTCTTCTTCTTCTTCTTCTATTCAGCGTAGTACATGGTCTACAGGGTCTCATTGCACAGATTGGACTTGTAATGATTCTCTTGTTTTCAGTCTCCCGAGTGCTAGGATTATGGTTGCACACCACTATGCTCGGTCTCAATCACTGTTCCTGCCCTTGCATTTGCCTAAGCAGGCACTATAATCTGCTGAGCTATCTGGCCAGCCCCTGTTCACCATTATTGATGACCCAGATCTTCGCTGTTGTTATTATAGTAGAAAGTGAATCTCTGTATCATCCTATGAACCATTTCAGATTCTCTTGACTTCTTTTGTTCTCAACTGCCACGGAGGCAGGAGTTTAGGCTACGACAAAGATGTGAGGCTATAGAGCAATGCCCAGCAGTATGTGAGACCGGGGGCTTCAGAACATATATACTGTCTCAGTAAGTCTTCTCTCATTTCTGGGACAAATACTTGACACCAAAAATGAAGGAAGGAAAGGTTTATTTAGCTCACAGTTACTGGAGGTTTCAGTCCATACTCAGCTGGCTCCAAGGCGGAGAGGCACATGGCAGAGAACAACTTTTCATGGTGGCAGCAAAGAGCAAGAGAGCTAATGGGCGCAGCAGCAGCAACAATGACAACACAGAGCAAGCCTGTCTCCCTCAAGTTACATTCAGGCTATCTGCCCCAGGCTGGGTATAGTATTCACACCCATAATGCCCGTAGCATTTACACCCATAATCCCAGTGAAAAATCATGAGCTAACCACAAAGTCTAGAAGTCTGCCCCCATGACTGCATGAAGCTTTGTGGGGACAACCTAGACACCAACCATAACATGTGCAGAACAGCTTCCAAGCCCTGTTCTTGATTCCGAACAAAGAATGCCATCTTCAGGTTTTTGGCACATGGTCAAGCCAAGCCCTGCACTTGATGTGAATTGTCTGGCATGTTATTCAGTGGGGTTTGGTGGGTTGACTTAGATCTGATATCACTTTTGGGGTTTAAAAGATTCTGGTCTTGGAGCTCATGGCTGCCGTGTTTTCACAGCCTGCCGTACACTCTGCATTACTTCTTTTCCTTCTTTAACTCGTCCGTACTCACTCTGCAGAGAATTTCTTTGCAGGGTATTTTTGTTTTTGTTGTTGGGCTCTTTCCCTCTCGCTTTATTTTCTCCTTTTCCTAAATTCAATTGTCCTATTCATCAGTTGTCCCATCTAATTCTTCAAATGGGACAATAAGAACCCAGAAAGGACCACTGGCTGGCACAATATCCAGGCACCCACTACAGTGCTAGTATCTGGATTCTGATGTATCTAAGTACTATGGAGCTGCTTGTGGAATCTGTCTTCTCCTTGGCTCCTGGGGGGCACAAAGTAATACCCAAAGGCATGGGAGCTTGATCTCCGCCCCTTGAGCTAAGGCACAGTATTTCCCTACAGCCTGGCCAGGAATGTTCTGTGGGTCCCAGAGACAGGCTCTGGTCACATACTGTCACGAATTCGTTTCCCTTCAGTGCTGGCTTCCTACCTCTCTTGTCTTTGCTCCCTAATAAAGCTTCAGCATAAAGTTTATCCTCCTTTCTGGCTGTCCTGTTTTGTGGAACCCAAGCCGAGACAATTTCCCTGAAGAATGTCCCCTCCGTGATGGGAAAGGTTTTATCCTGCTTTGCTCATTGCTTAGAAGATTGCCTGTCACATAGGAAAGGTTTACTAGATGTACATTTTTTTTTTTTCTCATTGTGAAAGAATTAATGAATGTGTTGGTTTAGGGGTGGAACCCAGACGATGTGAGCGCTGAAACAGGCTTGCTGGAATGACAGAAGACCTGTAATGAGCTGATGGCTATTGTCAGAAAGCGCCTAGGCCTGAGGGTCAAAGCAACAAAAATGTATTTGACATCAGGAAAGAAAGCTTGTGTTCAGGAAGTTCTGTAATAAAAGCTACAGAACAAAAAAGAGCTGGTGACATCAGTCAGGATGAGCTGCCTCTGAGCTTCCTACCTCAGCCAGATGCTCTCCTGATCCAAGCACATCAACTTTCTAGTGTCGTTAAAAAGACAGATGAAAGCCTAAAAGCCATAACGACAGCAGGGATGAGAGACACTGTGGGCTCTGAAGGTCTCTAAGCAGGATCAGAAGATAAAAAGCCACCTACAGCTTCCCCGTATAGCTCAGAAGTAAGCTGAGAAGAAACTTCTGGAGAGCCCTCCCCTAAGCAGAGCTTAGTAACTTCACGTCAAAGGCTTCTTTGCTCTTGGAACCCTGTCTGTCCTTTAGACTTTTCCCTCTTCACAGCACATTCATGGTTTTTATCCTGAATGACTACTGGACTTGGTCAAAAAGCTTTTCTGCATCTATTGAGATAATCATTTGAGTTTTGTTCTTGGTTCTGTTAATGTGGTGTATTACATTTATGGATTTGCCTCTGTTGAACCATCCCTGAATTCCTGGAATGAATCCCACTTCATCACGATGTATAATCTTCTTGATGATTTGCTGCATTCTGTTTGCTAGTATTTTATTGAAGAGTTTTGCATTTATATTCATTAGGGAGTTTGGCCTGTAGTTCTCTTTTTTAGTCGGATCTTTTTCTGGTTTTACAGTGAGATTTGCAAAATCTCCAGGAATGAGATTTGGAGAATTGCTTTTTAACAATGGGACATAAATATTTAAAAAAAGGAATGGGGAAAAAGAGAGAGGTTGGAATCAGATTAATTGTAATTATTGTTCTGCGTTGCTTCCTAGGAAAAGAGTAATGAAGACTTATATATAGTTGCCTTAAGCAACAGACACTTGTTCTCTTGCAGTTCAGGGGGTGGAAGTGTGACACTAAGGTGTCAGCGTGATTGGCTCCTCTCCTTGGTTTGTAATGGGCATCCCTTAGTATCTTCATATGATTGTCCTTTGTGAAAGTCTGCGTACTAACCTGTTCTTACTAGGCCGCCCACCCTGATGACTGTTTTTAACTTACTCATCCCTTTAAAATTCACACCTTCACAAACACCTTGAGATCCTGGGGGTGAAGACCTGCATGCGTTTGAAGTAGAGACAGTTCAGTCCAGAGCAGGCATCCAGGGAACACTGTGCTGGGAAGGTGGAATCTGAGTAAAGGAATGTGAGCTGAGAGAGCAGTCCAGCCACGTATCTGAGGTGGAGGCAACCCAGGCAGAGGGAACAGCAATGGCTAAGGCTTTGAGATCCTGGTGAGGATGTCACCGTGGCCAGACAGGGTGTGCAAGGAAGAGGAGCAACACCAAAATCCAAGATAGGGAGGAGGGAACAGGATCAATAAGGCAGATTCTCAGGCCATGGAAAGGATTTTGACTTTAACTGTGAGTGCAAAGGGGTATCTTTAACGGAGAAATCATGCTGCTGGTGACCTGCAAATTCATGTTGAGCTGCATTGCTTAGTCCAAGCAGAATCTATTGGGTATTTATGCAGATTTCTCTAGGGATATAGATTAAAGAGATGGAGGTGATGCATTGTGGCAGGAAGGGGATGTCTATCTGTAGGGCTTTGACCATTGTGGCTTCTAAATGTTACTTAATCCTGGATGCTATTACTATCATCCTTCTTTTTGATGTGCTTAGTAATTGAGATAGAAGGTTTTCAAGTCTTTCACTACACTTAGGGATGCTTGCTGTGGTGTACTGTGTACTCTTCTTTCCTTTTTCTTTTGCTGGGCTGAGTGCAGAAGCCAGTGAAAGTCTACTTTCAGCATCACTTGCAGAGCCTGTTAGGGAGAACATTGCCTTTCAATTGCTGCTTTTGGAAGCCATGTCTATGGTACCACATTCTTTGCAGGTTTTGGGCATGACATGCCTTCCAATGCCACAGAATGAATAGCAAATATGTACAATACCAACTTGTCAAATGTGAAAAGGCTGAACTGACCAACAACCAACAAACCTATGGGTGAGTACTGAGGTGACATAGTTGTTATCAAGATGGACAATACTTTCTTTTTTAAAAATTTTGAGATGCTATTATTATTATTATTATTAGTGTATCATATGTACAAATCTGTAATCAATTCAGAATACTTGCACAGTATTTGAATAGGTTAATATACATAAAGATATCAACTAAGAAAAAGTTTCCATGGTAGTGAAGAATTATTAAGAATAAAACATAACATAAATACTGGAATGGCAAATATATGGTCAGAACTTCTAACAGTTTGAGGATAGGATATTGCATAAAGTTCTAGTATGTCGTGGACACAGGCAGTGTTCATGACACTGGTGGCCAGGTGTCACTTGTGGTTCTGAGATACTGCTATTTCCTTGATATCCACCCTATAGACCCAGACAGAATCATGACCCATAAGATGCAGGAGAAGTCCATTTGTAAAATATGCTGATGGACATATTCTGCTGCTGCATACAAAAGGGTAGTTGAAAGACTGTGTTATGGGTTATGCCTAGTTGTCCCCCAAAGCATCATGGATTCATGGGGCCAGGGCTTCTAGAGTTTGAGAGTTGACTCATGATCCACTGGGATTATGTGTTTTAGTACTGATGGGCTTATGAGTCTGAGTCCTTCTGGGATTATGGGCATGGTCTAAGGTGGATAGGCTGAGGCAGAGAGCCTCAATGCAATTTAAAGAGAGACAGAGAGACAGATTCTCTCTGTTGCTCTCTGCTGTCTTGGTTGGTTGGTTGCCTCTGTCACCATTTTGTTGCTGCTCCACCACCATGAACTACTGGCCTCTGCATTATGCCTCTCTGGGTGAGCAACGTGCGCTCAGCAGTTCGTGCAAAGAAGCCCAGTTCATTTGGAGGCAGCGTCTGATTTCCTTCTATGAAAGAAAAAAAATACACAGGTGAGTCCTAGAGTACTAATCCACTTAGTGACTTCAAAACACGTCGTTTTGCATTTTAGTGGCTTGGAAATCAGAATATTATTATTTTATAATCCAGAGTCTTGCATCGTGGTCAAAATATACAGCTAATGTGTAAACTTTAAAAATGCATTGCAATAAAAGACACGTTGCTCACCCGACCTGCCTGGACCACGTTGGGTGAGGACTTCAATTTTAGGGGAAATGTCTGCGATGATGCCATTGGGGAATTGTAGCCGTCATCATTTGGGTCTGTTGAGGTGTCCTGTACAGTACGCATGCGCGGCCTCCCTTCTGCGTGATGGCCCTTGTCTGCCCTCTAGAGGTTTATTAGAGTAATTGAATCCTCTTTCTCGCCCGCCGAACAATGTCCGGGGCTGGGCGTCCTTTACTTTTCTTATTTTCTTCAAATGTTCCTCAGATCTTCCAAGTCTCACGCAGAGAATCCCATACACATTTGTTATTTGTTGTCTGATCCGTAATAATGCAATATGCATCTCTTCCAGGGTACTTTCATGGCTGTATTGGAGTAAACATTCTTCTTTTTATTGCAGCATTTGATTGCAGCCTTAACGATGACCAACACTGAATTTCAAAGAGGGCTAGTGACTTTACTGAGGATGCCACTAAGAATGAATTGTCAGCGTTTCAAAACCATGCCTCTTCGTGATTCGCAGCAATGTGTATGCATTTCTGTACGATAAAATTGTCAAAGTGATACAGCATGCACTCCAGCGAACACAGAGCCTCCTTTCCGATTGTTGTCCCTATGCTATCGCACGCTTATTGCAATGGTTCTTTTGTTACTTAGGACACTTTTTTAATCTTTGACTAAAAATTCGTTTATTTGTTTGGTACAAGGTCTCACTTCACAGCTCAGATTCATAGTGATCTTCCCATCTCAACCTTGCCAGTACTGGGGCTACAGGTGTATACCACCATGCAGGGTTTTGGTGGCTGGTATGGAGTGCCTGGGGTCGTACCCAGCACAACATGTGATATGTGGATTGAACCAGGGTCCTTGAGCTTACCTGGCAGGTGCTTAAACCACTGAGCTATCTCCTCAGCTCATGCTTAGGACACTTTTAAATTCCCTGTTGGAATTGCCTGCAGGACCTGTGCAATGGATATCTCGAGAGTTTCCCCTCTTTGTTCTGCAGTGTCAGATTAGTTGTCAGGCAGATTTCTGACCGGGGTGGATCAACAGCATGACAGTGTTCAGTGATATCCGCACAGTGACAGTTCTTGTGGCTTGGGTTGGCAGCCAGCTAAAGCACTGGCATTCTTGGGATCTGTATGATCTTCTTCGGACAACAAAGATTTGAAGGATTTGAGACATTGGTGGAGATGGACTCACTGAATCCAGAATATATAACTTTATTAACACAAGCAATTTGATTTACACAGAAGTTTCATTAGGATACACCAGGGATATTGCATCAGGCAGAGAGGACTTTCCTGGCAGTGCGTTGTGTGGTCCTTGGTTTGCACCCACAGTGTGCTGGTAGGTTCTACAGTTCAGCATGGTGGCAGTGTAAGCAGTGTAACCACAAGGGCCCTGTATCTAGCCAACAGGGTGTTTATGCTTACCCCACGCGCTCTGAAGACATGTGAACTTTTGACCCCTGGAGTGCATACTCTTTCCTTCTAAAGGGCCTTTGAATGCCAGGAACACTTTACAAACTCCTTTGGGCATTTTGTGCTCCAGCTCTTCTCAGCCAAAATAATTCTTTCTTGTCCTGAATTTTTGTAAAATTTCATGGAACTTCCTTTGGTTTTCCCCTTCCTCTGTCTCATGCTGTCTTTCTCTGTGAAATGTTCTCATGTCATCTAGTAGGAAGTGTCAGGAACTCTCCAGAACATTCTGAGAGGTGGAGGAGAGGTGGCGGCGCTATCTTTGTGCAGCTACGTGCTCCTTCCTGCCTACCCCGCTGTGGCCCACTTACTATTGTTTTGGGGGTCAAATCCAGGGCCACCCAAGAAGAACTAAAAAAGGCTTATAGGAAGCTGGCTTGGAAGTACCATCCTGATAAGTATCTAAATGAAGGTGAAAAGCTTAAACTGATTTCTCAAGCTTGTAAAGTTCGCTCTGATGACAAGAAAAGGGAATTCTGTGACAAAAGAGGAGAACTGGCAATTAAGCAGGGTGGAGCAGGTGTCGGTTTTGATTCCTCCATGGATATCTTTGATGTGTTATTTTTTTTTTGAGGAGGAAGGATGAACAGAAAAAGGAGAGAGAAAAATGGGGTAGATCAGCTCCTCAGTTACTTTAGAAGATTTTGATGCCACAATGAAACTGGCTCTGCAGAAGAATGTGATTTGTGACAACTGTGAGGGCCGAGGTGGTAAGAAAGGAGAATTCATCAGATAGGACCTGGAAGGGCTCAGCAAGTGCTGTCCATGTGCATGGAGAGCCAGGGCCATGGAGAACTCCTCAGCCTTAAAGACAGATGTCAGAGCTGCAATAGAAGAAAATCCGAGAAAGGAAATTCTAGTTCCTATTGACAAAAGCATGATGATGGCCACGAGATGACATCCCATAATGGAGACCGAGAACCAGGGCTGGAGCCAGAGGATATTATCACTGTGTTGGATCAGAAGGACTATGCTGGTTTGACTCAGCCAGGAGAAGTCCTTTTGATGGGCATGCCTATATCGCACCGTGTGGCTTCCAAAAGCCAGTGTCCTCTCTTGACCACTGAGTGATAGTCATCACCTCTCATGCAGGTCGAATTGTCAAGCGTGGTGACATTAAGTGTGTGCTAAGTGGAGGTATGCCAATTGATCGTAGACCGCATGACAAGGGTCACCTAATCATAGAACTTAAGGTAAACTTTCCTCCAAACGGCTTTCTCTCTCCTGATAAACTCTCACTGCCAGAAACACTCTTACCTGAGAGGAAGGAAGTTGAAGAGGCTGATGAAAGGGATCAGGTAGAACTGGTGGACTTTGATTCAAATCAGAAAGACGGTGCCCTTGTCATGGAGAAGCCTGTGAGGATGAGGAACTTTAACCCAGAGGTGGTGTTCAGTGTCAGACGTCTTCATGGGGCCAGGGAATAGTGCTCACTGCCGGGTGTGCAAAGGTCTAGAATCATCATATGCTCACTGCTTGCTATTGCTTTTGTTTCGATATTCAACTATAGTAGTTTTTAAAGTTAAATGAAGAATCAACACAAATACAAAAGCTCCAACTTTGCCCTGTGTATATGATGACTTCAGTGTTGAAGATGAATATTCATGCCTGTAAAACTACCTACCCTGGTGTCTGTTAGCCCATGCCTTGCGAGTGATTCCAGTTGTGTACATGGACAAGCTTAGGCCAAAATGCCAGATATACATGCTGATGTTACTGCATGACCCGTCATTATTATACTATAGATTAAAACTGCGTTTAACTGGCAATCAGAAAAAGGAAAGTTTGTGGAAGTGTTGGTCTGTCTATAGTTATTATTATTATTATTATTTTTTGGTCTTTTTGAGACAGGGTCACACTATGCAGTTCAGGCTGGCCTTGAGCTCACTTTTGTAGCCCAGGCTGGTCTCGAACTCACATCAATCCTCCTGCCTCAGCCTCCCGAGTGCTGGGATTACAGGGGTGCGCCACCAAGCCCGGCTAGTTATTTGTATTACGTGGACTCACTGTGATGCCTCTGCATTCTACTGCCTCAACTATTACTCAAAGGTGGCATGAAATGTAATTGAGCCTGTGATATCAGCGATAGACATGATACCTTTCTAAAGCAGGCGTTGCTCATCGTGCTGCTTCGTAAGGGCCTGCACTTCTAGGATCGCAGTCCTTTGTGCTGTGCCATCTTTATGCATGTGTGGACCACTTCTAGTTATATTATTTTACCCTTTTCTTTGGGCCATAATGAACCCTTGACCAGTGACTTCAGAGCTGGGTAACTTTGTAATTAGAGTGCAGAGACTACTGGAAAGGTAATTTGCATGTATAATGTAAAAAGGTGTTTCATAGGTATGTTACAAGCTTACTTTAACCCATTCTAGCCAATGCTCCAAAGTAACTGTAACTTAATAATAATGGTATAGCAAATTACAATTGATACTTGTATACTTTACTTGTATGTTTAAAAAAAGTCACGTGTTCACATGCTTAAGTGTGGGTATCGCAATTTAAGCAAGTATTGAAATGTATGAATATTTCCTTAATATACTGTTTAGAAAGCAAAGTGAAGCAAAACAAAAACAAAAAGAAAAACAAAAAGAAGGGAAGTGTCTTTTACCAGCAGACCATTCTACAAATAGTGCTTGGGCTCTTCAGAAGAATGCACTGTTTTTGCCACAGTGGAAAACGCTCCCAAGGCATTACACTTCTCCCCTTATACTTTGTTATTCTTTCCTCCTCTCCTAGCTAGCTTGCTAGGATTTACAACTTATTCTTGGGTTCTGTCATACCTAGAACTGCTTTTTTGTGTAGAAGATCCTTGAGGATAATTTGTGAGTGAAATGAACTCAAGAAAGCCAAGCAGTTTTCATGGTATCTCCTGCTGAAGCAAGGGAAGTATTTGTTCAATGAATATTGGATATACATTAGATGAGGTGCTATGGTTGATGGGAAACATTCAAAGATGAATAGGTGATAGTCGCTTTCTCTAAGGTGTTTTCACTCCACTGGGTATCTGGTTGGGATATGTCTTAGTCACTTTTCTTTCAATAGTGAGATAAAAATATCTGATGCCCAAAATTAAGGAGGCCAAGGTTTATTTAGCTCACAGTTGGTGAAGGTTTCAGTTCATAATCAACTCCAAAATAGGGTGGCACATGGCAGAGGGCATGAGTTCAGGGCCATGGAGGGCAGCAAAAGCAATAAGAGCAAAAGAGGGAGAGCAGGTGTCTATTCCTCCCTTATACTGTAAGCAGACCACCGCATCCTTGGGTGGGCGTGGTGCTCACACCATCTCTGCGCCCTCCTCTTGCACAGGATGAGAATGCTTACAGAGTGAGGCCCCTGGCCCCTGCTGAGTGGCTTAGTTAACCTTCTAAACTTCTCAAGTAGACACGTTGTATCAACCATTGCAGGGGGAAAGCCTAAATAATGAACTACAACATTCATGATAAATACCAAATTAACCAGGCATGGTGTTGCATGCCTGTAATCCCAGCAGTTGGGAGGCTGAGACAGGAGGATTGGTGTGAGTTCGAGACCAGCCTGAACTGCATAGCAAGACCCTGTCTCAAAAAGACAAAAACAAAAAACAAAAAAACAATAAAACAAAACAAAACAAAACAAAACAACAACAACAACAACAAACTTACCAAATTGCACACAGCCCAGACCCAATTCAAAATAAATTTTGAAAGTGTTAGAGGAGTTATAACTCTCTAGCTAGCAGAAGTCCTGCAGCTGTGTGTATAGATTGATGGTTCTGAGGAGGAAGGATGAACTAGGTGAAAGATAAACTCCAGACCTCATTGAGCTGTCTCTTGAAGCCCTTTAATGGATTCTGATTAGAAAAGGAGATTTTCACAAGAGGATTAAAACCAATCATCTCATAGCCTCCGGAGCCTCATGCTTTCTTACTGGCCCAGCATGACTTCTAAAATAATGCAGTTTGCTTCAGATATGCATCTGAAGCTCTTGGTTACTTACAGAAACGGGGGCCCAGTCTTACCCGTGAATCTGAGCTTTTACATAACATGACAGATGGTGTGGTCAATGGTTTTTGATTATGAAGCAAACTCTGAAAACGTAGCAAACCAAAGTGGCAGCTCTCTACCTAAGCCAAAAGTTATCTTTCACAGTGTTTCATTGGGGAGACGGCTTTGGGGCTGAAAAGTAGGCCGCCCTGTCGTCTAACCAGCACAACCAGCTGGCTGCTGTGCATGACGGATCAAAGCTCAGGGCAGGCTAGAGGGCGATGCGGGGGACTCGCTGTCTGAGGGCTGGGTTGCTGTGCGCCACTCTGTTCCTCACCATTGCCAAGCAGAAGCCATCTCAATCTTCTGTCACCAAGAGCTGTCATTCAAGGAAGTCACTGTCCCAAGCAGTGGACATCCTCTATGTCAAGGCAGCCAGGCTAAATGCAACCATTCCAGTAAGTATTCTGCTCTAAAGGATGATTGAGCAGGCACGGTAACCCAGTGCATAACTTACTTCCCTTTATTTTGTTGTAGGAAGACCGCATAAAAAACATACGATTGTTAAAAAAGCTATTTATGGTAAGTTAGAAAGTCTTTTCCATTTTTACCTTCCTACTTGTTTGATTTTTTTTTTTTTCCTGCATTTTAATTTTTCCACATAGCAAGCAATAGTCAGAACCATGTCTCAGGGACATGCAAAACCTCAATCATTCATTTGCATTTTCTTGTATCTTATTTGTAGAAAAGCTGCAGATTCCAGGAACAGCTTCTGTCTTTCTTTATGGAAGATGTTTTTGATCAACTCCAGTTACCAATTTGCGTGGAAATATGTTTTGTAGAAGACTTTCACAGCCTCAGACAGAAGCTGAGGCGCTGTGTAAGTATGCACAACACATGCTGGGAGTTAGGACCTGGAAACTTACCGAAAAGCAAGCACGTCCACGTCAGCTGGTGGGTAGAAAGAGTTCTCCTGCTAGCGTGTGGCCCGAGAGTCCCTCACCATGAAAAAGCCCCAGCGAACCAGGGAAGCTCAGAATGCACTAGCATTTGTGAAAGAATAGTTCGTATGACACACTGAAAAAAGCTGAAAGAACGTGGAATCGTCTTCTCTCCAAAGCTAGGAAATATCAACAAGAAAGGCAAATATATTACAGACTATCTTAAATAATTGAGAAAATTCAGTAATTATTTATTTTGAACCTTAATATAGTATTGGCAATATAATAGTGAGAATTACTATAGCTTCTTCAAGTAAATACTCATTTTTAAGT
>PVJA010013896.1:0-48466 GCA_004027025.1 Myocastor coypus | reverse complement strand
TTTTTTTTTTTTTTCTTTTCCCCCTTTTTTTCTTTGAAAGTTGACATATTACATATTGTCCTCACAATCATTCTATAGAGTGCAGTGTGTGGGCATGACCCACCTCCCTATTAACCACTGACTAATATTGATTGAATTGAAAAACAGTAATATTGAAATATTGAAAAACAGTAATAGGAAAATATGTGACTCTTTCTAGTTGTATTGTTTTATTGGAACAATCTAACAGGCTCTGTATGGTGCTGTTTGCTGGAGAGGTGGTGGGGAAAAAGAAACCCTTCTCCACTGTTGATGGAAATGTAGACTAGTATAGCCACTATGGAAATCAGTATGGAGACTCCTCAAAAAACTAGGACTGGAGGTCTCATTCAACCCAGCTAATCCTCTTCAGGGCATTTTTCCAAAAGAACTGAAAGCATCATAACACTGTGTTATATGTATACTCATGTTTATAGCAGCTCAATTTGTCATAGCCAAATCTTGGAAACAACCATCACCAAAGGAATGGATAAAAAAGATCTCGTATTTTTATATAATAAGTATTACTCAGCTATAAAGAAAGATGAACTTGAGGCCTTTATAAGCTAGTAGATACAACTACAGGCTATACTCATGAGTGAAATAAATCAGACTCATATGTGTAATTCTCATACTGTTTCCATAGCATAAGAACCTGAAAGAAGAAATAAAATCTGAAAGATATAATAAATATAGTAAAGTGGAAAGAAATTAAACATAAGGAATAAATAATGAAGATGAAGGAAAACAGAAAAGACAGAAAAAAGGAAAAGAAAAAATCATACAAATATATATATATATATATATATATATATGTACACAAGATAGCTGAGATGATTGTAGTATTAATTTCCATCAGTTTTTTGAAAGTAGCAGTTAATATTTAAAATTTTATTTTAACTCTATATGCTAATATCTATAATCTGAGTAACTATATTGAAGACAGCAATGTGCAACACAAAAACCATGGCCAAATAACTCTCATCTTGTTCTTCTAATTGTGGACTATTTCTAATGCTTTATTAATGTTTATATAATCTTTTAAAAATAAATTAAAAAATAAAAAGTAAAAAATAACAAGAAAAAAACTATGGTTTATTGAAAGCAAGTGTTGATGTTTAATGATCTGACTAGTCTTAACACCTACATCTGTTAATCTGAACAACAGATTTGATGATAAAAATATGTAATACAACAGCCAGTGTTGTTTTTAAATTCTGTACCATAGATGTTGTGTACTACTCTGTTGCTTTTTTTTGGCTATTTGATTTAGTTTTGTTTTCATTCTTTAGAATAAAATAGAATAAAAATGAGAAAAAGAGATGTAGCAGCCTTCTAGGCATATGGCTTGGCAATCAGTCTGTGCTTTGCAGAATAGTTGAAAGAAAATCTATTTCTTCTTGACAGAGGCAGTGCTGAGCGAGGCTGCGTAGCTTAGCAGAAGGAGAGGCCTGGACTGAGGCCCCATCTGTACCCCCACCCACTTGATCCTGTGCTGTGAACTTCCTCGTCCACCATATTTGATAAGTCTACTAACCAAATGGACAGAAGACATTGAAATGACAGATTTTTTTTTTTCTGATTTCAAAAAGGGTGCAGATATATTTAGGAAGGGGCATAGCTTTTTTTTTTTTTTTTTTTTTTTTTTCAACAAATGGTGCTAGAACCACTGGATATTTATAAACAAAAAAAATGCAGGATTATTGGCCTATACCATATACAAAAGTCAATTAAAAATGGATCAAGGACCTTTAACTATTAGAAGACAGAGCATAAATTTTTATGAATTTGGATTTGGAAACTGAGTCTTAGATATGACACCAAAACATGAGCCCCCAAAGAAAGAAGAAGATAAATTGGGCTTTATTAAAATTCAAAGACTTTGTCATTCAAATGACATTAGTAAAGTATAAAATCATTTATTTCATGAGAGATTATATCTTGAATACTAAAGAACATTTACAACTTAATAATAAAAAAGCTCTAAAAAATTGGGAAAAGATTTAGAAATTGCCAATGACACACACAAAAAAGATGCTCAATACCATCAGTTATCAAGGAAATGTGAATCAGAACCACAAGGAGATGCAATTTCATACTTAATCCAGAATAGCTAGGATGAAACATATAAAAAGTGTTGTAGAGTATGTAGAAAAAAATCAGAACTCTCATATTCTCTTATTAAGGATATGAAGTGGTATAGCCACTTTGTAAAAAAGTTTGAAATTTTCTTAAATAGCTAAGTGCAGTTATTTTATGATCCGGAAATACATTCTAGTATACACCCAAGAGAAGTTAACTCACATCTGTACAAAAAGTTGGATATGACTGTTTATTGCAGACACATTCAGAGTAGCCCAAAGTTGAAAATAATCCAAATGCCCATGAATAGATGAGAGTGAGCCAGATGTGTGCACACAGAGTGGAATGTTGCCCAGCCATAAAATGAAATTGAGTTCTAATGCATGTTACAGTGTAGATGGACTTTGGCAGCATCCTGCTAAATATAAGACGTTAGTCACAAAATATTACCTGCTATATGAATTTGTTTATACAGAGGGTTCACAAGTGACAATTGTGTAGAGACAAATCGGAAGGCAATGTGAAGGTTGCTCAAAGCCTGGGGAAATAATGAGGTGATAGCTAAAGAGCATGGGGTTTCTTTATGCCATGGGGAAAATATTATAAATTTGATCATGATAATGGTTGTACATGCTTATAAATATGCTGAAAACCAACAAAGTATACCCTTTAAGTGGGCAAATCACATAGTATATGAATTACATATTTCAATAACGTTGTTACTTTAAAGATATGTTGAGAGTGACTGCAGTTATCTGAAGATTTGGTAGGGCTGACTGCCAATTGTCAGGAAGAAGAGGTACAGGAGGTGGGCTTTTCCATTCGGCTGTTGAATATCCTTCCAAAATGGCTGCTGTTATCTTCCCCTAATGGGAAGACCCAAGAGAGAATGAATTGTAAACTGCAGTATCCTTTATGACCTAACACTGAAGGTGTTGCACCACCGTTTCTGTAACATTCCATTGGCTGTATAAAGTAGTGTTACATAATGTGGGAGGGGCCATCGAAGGCCGTGAATACCAGTAGGTGAGAGCCATCTTGGACTAGTTGGAGATTGGCTACCACAAATATTTGCCGCCCCCCCAGGTAGCTTTCATTATCAAATAAGACAATGATATAAAACATTTTGTGGATTTTCTTTTTTTCAGAACTGGGGTTCAAACTCACAACCTTGCACTTGCTAGACAGGCACTTGTGCCATGGAGCTATCTCCCCAGCCCCCCATTTTTAAAAAAAATCTTATTTAGTACATCTATAAGGTCTCACTATTAGATTGAATTTGTAGTGATCTGCCTTTGTTCAGTCTCCCAAGCACTGGGATTATAGGCTCGTGCCACCCCACCCAGTCTCAATCTCCATCTCAGTGCACCCCAGGGGTGGGGTAGCATGTCGAGGATCAAACCCCGGGTCCCTGCCTCTGCCTAAGCAGGTGCACTAAACCGCTGAGCTATTTGGCTGGCCCCATTTTGTGGATTTTAACCTGTTATATAAATATTCATTTTATTAATAATCTAGATTAATTGTCCAAAACAAAGCAGTTTATTAGTGTCTGTTGTTTTGTTTTTGCTCAGAATTCCTATCATGGGGGCTGAGGAGATAGTTCAGTAGAATAAGTGCTTGCCTGGCAAACGCAGGGTCCTGAGTTCAATCCCCAGTACCGCAAAAACAAACAAACAAACAAAGAATTCCTATCATGTCTGGTAATTCAGCAACTACCAGGTACACATCTGAGACCATGTGGCATTTAGTTAATAGGAGAAACAGATATGAGGAAAAATCAGATAGGCTTAGGATTTACTAGGACTGAGACCCAGAGGACCACTCTTACCTCATTCTTGCAGCCCTGCTGGCCAGTGCAGGGCCTCCTCGTCTTATCTCTTTGTTAAAGCAGGCTGAAAACAGGCAACAGGGTATGTTAGGAATTTAGCAAAGAATGGGAGAGAAACTTAGGATGGGACCAGAAGAGGAACATGAATTTCCCTGGGTGATGGGCCAGGGACAGGCGCTTGGTACCGCCCTTGTGTGAAATTTGGCTCAGCTTCAGGCCAGCCCTGGGGTGCGGTTTCAGACAGGATGGAGAGGAGGGTGGGGCCGGACTGCAACCAGATGTCTTTGCGTACCATGAGCTCCCTGCCCTCGCAGCCACCTGTCCCTCCCAGGCCGATGGCTTCAGAAACACAACACTCTTCACCCTTGGAAGCCCAGGGTGGTAGTGGACTTCTGGTTATCTCCTGAGGTCCACAAACCAGAACTGTCACACAAACAGCTTGTGGAGTTCAGGCTTCTTAGTTTTATAAATTGTACAGATGCATGGCAGAAGCTGGTTATCTAGATCAGTGGTCCTCAACGTTTTGGGCACCAGAAACTAGTTTCATGGAAGACATTGGATGCCTGGATGAGGGGATAATTTCAGGGTAACTCAGAAGAGTGTGGAAACAAGATCCCTCACACACATAGCTCACAAGTAATGTTCACATTCCTCTAAGAATCTAATGCTGCCTGGGATCTAACAGGAGGCGGAGCTCAGACAATGCCAGTGATGGAGAGTGGACAGGAATGCAGAGAAGACTGCCCTTGCTCTGGGATGTGCAGCCGGTCCTAGACTGGTACCAGTCTGCCAGGCTTGGGGATCTTTATGCAGCCTAGATGATTCCCTCTGGCTTTCTAAATCTGGTCCTTTCTCCATCCTCATGACTTTCTTAGAAGCCTAGTTTCTCAGTCACTGAGTTTTGGCTTTTTTTTTTTTTTCTTGTTTCAGAACCTTTGTTTGTTTATTCACTCATTTTTGTGGCCAGCTCAACCTGCCCCAAGGGCAGGGCTGGCGCAGCATGTGGTGCCAGGTATCAAACCGCGGTTCCTGAAGCCACCCAAGCTTTCCCAAGCAGGCGCTTTAGGCCACTGAGCCATCCCGCCCGGCCCTTGGCTTATTTCTTTACTTGTCAAAGTACTTTTTTGCCATAATTTTATAAATATTTATTGGAGTGTTTGAGGTTCTAGAATGTTCTGAGCCCTTATTTAATCATCCCTGAGACCTGAGATGGAGGTAATGATATTGTCCTTTGGAGACTAAGGCAATGGGTACACAAAAGGTTGAAATGTTTGTCTGGCAGCACACAGTGAGGAAATGGCTTCTGAACCTGGGTTCTCTGAGCTTCCTCTGGGCTCCGTTCATTTCTTCTTCCCTTCATCTGCAGCATCTCGACTCTTCGTTTGCTACAAGCAATCCACACAGCAATATGTTTATACAGGCTGTGGAGGTCCCACTCCACAAACCCTTTCTTCTAGAGTTCAGAAGTCTCTGGAAATAAACTAATCCCTTAGATATAAAGAAGAAGGCAGTGAATGTGAGGACTAACCAGAGAACACTTCGAGATGAATTTATGGTAGGTAACTCGTGATTGAAGTCAGGTCTGCTGGACATGGTGGCATGCCCCTACAAGCCAGCACTCAGGAGGCTGAGGCAGGAGGATAACTGCAAGTTCTATGCCAGCCTGGGCTACATAGTTCAAGAACAGCTTCAAGTACATATTGAGAACCTGTCTTAACAAAACCAAAAGAAAGAAAAGAAGGCAGGAAGGCAAGAAGAAAGAGAGGAAGAGACTCAGGTCTGCAAGGCCAAAGGCGTTCTGCAGGCCCAGCTTGAGGTCTGACGGCCCTCCTCTCAGCTCTTTCAGGCTGGACCTATGCAGAGGGTGCATGGCTCAATCTGGTTGTCATGCTGTTGTGGATTCCTGCCTTGCTGGGGGTAAATCTGAATTTTCCTTCCAGGGGGAATGAGGAGGCTAGAGGTCATGCCTTATGTAGTGATTTAATCACTCATGGTGTCCGGTGGCTCTCCTCAGCACCAGCGCATATGATCCCAGTTATTCCATTCTTGAATTTAACTGAATTGCAACCAATGTTTCGTTTTTTCCTCCAGGAAACCTATTCTACAAAGGAAGTATATGTTAACGAAATCTTCCTTCCTTTCTTCTCTTCACCTGCCCTTCATTTTCTCCTTCCTTTTGTCCTAGCTCTTTTTTGTCTTCTTTTCCTCCTCATCTCTTTTTATATTTCTCTAACATTTATGTGGAACGTTACCGTTTTTCAGAGCAGCCAGCTCCTCCCAGGGGAGTGCGCAGGCCTGCGGAGCCTCTGCCCAGGGATCTCGTTAGATCTCTAAGTTTCATTGCTTTTTTTCCACACTGCATATGAGACATAAACAATCACTGATTCATTCCATGCAAAATCTCAACATCTGTTCTACTTTATCTTTTCATTTCTTGCATTAAAAAGCTATTACTCACAGCCTTCTACTCTTACTCCTGTGAATACAATCCCTAGTTTTCTGTGGGTGGCCCAGGAGAGTTCCCCATTTTCAGTGTCTACAGATCTGCGGCTGTATTTAGCAGTGGCTACCTGAATGCCTCTTCCTACTACCTCTTATTATTTTTTTTTTTTACATTCAGTTAAATTCTATTATTTAAACAAACATCTCTAATTTCTGAGAATGCACTTACAGTGGTATCAGTTGTTTAATATCCAAAGATTTCAAAATTAGTTAGGTTTTGTTACATATCGACAATTCTATTCTTGACCAAATCAGGAATTTTAAGAGGTGGTAGAAAGCCACATTTCAGCAATCAGTTTCAAGCGCACAAGACAGACCAAATTCCTTGGCCAATCTCTATCACTTTCTTTGAACGATTTGCCCACCATTCTTCAATCCCAAATACAGCAGTATGGCCCAATAATTCCTACTTGTATCTGCTTCGAAAAGAGATGGATTGAGATGGTATAAAATGACTTCTTAGGCTCGCTTAGGAAAAATAACTCTTGATGACAAATGGTAGAGAAATCACTCTTGATAGGATACATGTGCTCAGGGGAGCACTTGGGAATTCAAATGTGGTCATCTAGTTAAACATGACTATGGCTGCATAGTTGAATATTGTGAACTGTATAATGCCTATGACTTGAAGGTAGGAAACATATGGGAGAAAAAAGTGAGTATTAACCTTGTGGTTTCCCTAGGCTAAAGGACTCCCAGGAGGGACTTTTACTGATTGAGGTATCCAGGGCCCATCTATATCCAAGGAGGACTTTTTAAAAGACAGAGAAGTCCAAGAGAGCTGTTTGTTTCATAAGCAAACAATATGGTTCTAGTAGCATAAATCAGAATGGTTTTGCTACTGAGAAAATAGGGAAGGGAAGAACATTAAATTAAGCCAGTGGGGCCAGGAGTTAATTTGAAAAGAGCTCAGAAGTAGAAAGTTTGCCAGGTGACCAGTGAAAAAGGATGGGAAAAATTTGAAATAAATGGTCAAGAAAGCTAGCAGAGTCAAGCAGGTAAGGAAATGCAATCCATGAAGGGTATTAAGAGAAAACAAGACAATATATTAGTTAAGTACTTAAGGCACAAATGATACACATAGAAAAACACTACTCTTCATACATGAAAAAGAGAGCTAAAGGTATAGAGTGGTTTGATGCTAAAATTTAAAATAATTTTAAATTATGAAAGTAATTTCTTACATCTAATTCCTCCATTCATAAATAACCATTTTGCATGGATTTAAAGAAGTATTTCGCTGTGTTTTCTTCTAGATCTGAGACACATAGCACTTGAAATGTGATTAATTCAAACAGAATCTCAGTAAGTATAAAATACAGATTGGGTTATAAAGATGTAATAGAAAATATCTCAGAGGGCTGTGCAGATAATTGGGCAGTCTAAGCACCTGCATGGCAAGCACAAGGATCCGGGTTCGATCCCCAGTGCCACATGCCATGTCAGTACCAAATAAATAAAAGACTAAATAATATATTTAAAAATATCTCAAATAATTTTAAAATGATTACGTGCTATTATATTGTGGAATACTTATGCAAATACACTAAAAGGAGATCATCCTGAAGTTAATAA
The DNA here is from genome assembly GCA_004027025.1 of Myocastor coypus. Taxonomy (NCBI): domain Eukaryota; kingdom Metazoa; phylum Chordata; class Mammalia; order Rodentia; family Myocastoridae; genus Myocastor; species Myocastor coypus. Next base: position 40,461 of record PVJA010013896.1, on the reverse strand, counting down.
TTAAACTAGGAATAAATTTTCATAATTATGAATATAATTTTATAGTAAATTTAAAAAATAATATTGAATCATATTTGCAGTTCTTTTTTTGGGGGGGGGATACCAAGGATGGAACTCAGGACCTTGTACTTGCCAGGTAAGCACTTATTCCATTGAGCTATCTCCTTGAGCCTACATCAATTCTTAAAAGAAAATGCCAGTCAAAAGAGATTTGGGAAGAGAGAGAGAGAGAGAGAGAGAGAGAGAGAGAGAGAGAGAGAGAGAGACAGAGAGAGAGATTTGGAGTGGAGTAAAAGTACAATTAAAAAAAAGAAAGAAAGAAAGCTTAATGCTATGCCTCTTCTATCCCATTTGATTTTTCTTGTCACATAATCATAAAAAGGAATATTTGTGCAAAATTGTTTGCAGGGTTTATCAGTTTCCTCAGTGGCTTCTTACACATCCTCGGCTCGCTCTCTTTGCATGGTTCATCTTGCAATCATCCCTTTTGGTTTTCTCTCTACATCTTTTACTGCTCCAACTCTCCAGATTCTCATTTACTAGTGGGTCTTTGTGTGTGATTTGTGCAACTCTGAACTACCTCATTACTCCATGAAATCTCACAGCTCTGGAGACCTGGGTAATGAATGCCCTGCACACATTTCCATAGCTAGTAGAACATTGTAATAATAGATTTATACCTAATACTATAACTGATCATTATATCACAGATAGTTTTCAGTATCTCTAAGAATTCCTTAGAAATAGCATCTTAAGTGATTGGCTACATAAAGCTCTCTCTTTGGACAATAAAACCACTATCCATAACTTATAGAATTATTTCCTTATTATTGAATAATTACATTCATTTTTTTCTATTATAAACAATGTAGCAAATGACATTTCTGTAATAAATCCTTATTACAGTCCTGGCTTGGTTTCTGACAGATACCTAGAAGTTTTGTTCAATAAAAGTAAACAATTACGGATTTTGTATACAAATTACCAAGCAGTTTTCTTGAATAGTAGTAGGAATTTGTAATCTTAGTGGCAGTGTATGTCCTTACCATGTCTTTGATAACATTCAGCGTTTCCAAGATTATCAAAATATTTCATTTATTTAGTTATTGTATTTAGTACAGGGTCTACAAGGTTTTACTATGCAGATTGGACTCATAGTGATCCTCCTGCTTTCAGCCTCCCATGCGCTGGGATTACAGGTGCATGCCACCATGCTGAGTCTCAGTCATCATCTCAGCCTGCCCTAAGGACAGAGCTGGCAGGGCATGCTGGGGATTAAACCCCAGCCACTGCACTCTGCCTAAGCAGGCACTTTTAGTCTACTGAGCTAGCTGGACAGCCCATCAAAATATTTTTGATAAATATGTGAAAGTGATATATATGTTAAAGCTGAATTTCTTTGAGGGTGACTAAGTATGCTTTTTCTTTTATGTATTTAGCACAAGGTCTGCAGGGTCTCACTACACAGATTGGACTCATGGTGGTCCTCCTGTTTTCAGCCTCCCAAGTGCTGGGATTACAGACGTGTGCTTGTAAGGACGCTTTATTAACCAGCAATATTTCATTGTCTGTGAATTCTCTGTTCCTATTACATTTTCATTTAATGATGACACATTTTGTGTATTTAGTGAAAGGCCCTGTAGGCTAACTCCGCCTAACACAGGTTTGTCCAAACCTTGGCCCATGACCTGCATGCAAGCCCCACAAGATCATAGGCTTTTAATATTATTATGTTTCCTAGGAATATTTTTCATGACTGAATTGTGCGGTGCTTGAGCACAAACTGTAGTAGGGTTTACTCTGCCTGCTGCCTCCACTCCTAGGCCCAGTCCAATAGATGTGATTTCTGGATCTTCCCAAGGACAAAATGACCATGACAGGTAAATATTTTGAGTTGATCAGCGCACCTCAGCCTCTATGATGGTACACCTAAAGACTCTCCACAGAGGCCTTCCAGCACAGCTCTGCAAAGTGGCAAGAACGATGGGACAAGAGTGTTGGAAGTGAGGAGGAGACGGAGGATTAGTGACAATCTCTGTCTTTACTATAGCATGTATTTTTATTTAAACACATACCATATTTTTATTACACCTTGTGTGCACTGCAAATATTGTCTCACTAATTTGCTATCATATCTATAGCACTTTTCCTTTTAAAAGATTAATCAAATTTATAATTTTTCACTGTAAAGCTAATGCTTTCTTGTCTTGTTCAAGAAAGTCTCTACTCTGTGGCCATGAAGATATTCTCCTAGTTTTCTTCTAAAATTTGTGAAGATCTCTTTCCTATGGGAGCTACTCATTTCAAAATTTGTGTCTGGGCCTAGTGGGAGGTGAAGATAAACTTTTGTGGATATTCAATTTTATGAGGACCATTTATTAAATACACCATATTTTTTCTGTTGATTTTCTTCTTTCTCTTTCTGTCCATCTGTCTTTGCCCAGCATATTTGATTCTTTATAACATTTTTTCCATACAAAATTAAACTTTGACTGCTTCACATCTATTGGCTTCCAGTCTTATCCTTTGTGTTGTTTTTCTTTTCTTCTTTTTTTCAGGCTACTCATTACAACTTGAGTCATACATTATATTCATTTGTGTTTCCTTGGACAATGCTTGTCCTTTCTAGCAAACTTTTACCTCTACTGTGGGAGTGAGTGATCTACATTCGTATTTGTTTACCTAGTTCTTGACACAAAGACTGGCTCAGAGTATCTATTCAGTACATTATTTGTTAAACAAATGGATAAAGGGCTGATTTATGTGAACCAAGGAAGGTGACATTAGAAGGACTGGAGAGCAGAGTATAGTTAGGAATGGATCTCAAGGATGAACCTTAAATGACAATGAGAAAAGCTGGACTGTTAACAGAAATATAACATCTAGAAAGATGGCAAATTTAATTTTAGGTATATCAAACCACTATTAAAACTCCAAGGAAGACCATATCCAACAGGCTTTTGCTGGTCAGGGTAGTCCTGTGGACAGCTAGAGGTTTTGGACACACTGTGAAAACAGACCATCAATTTAAGAAAGTGGGTGGAAAGGCCAACCAGATAGTTCAGTGGACTAAAGTGCCTACTTAGGCAGGCTGAAGGACTGGGTTTGATCCCCTGTGTGCCATTCTGGCCCCATCCCCGGGGGCACACTGAGATGGAGACTGAGACTGGGTGTGGTTGTTCCTGTCTGTAATTCTAGCACTTGGAAGGCTAAAAATAGGAGGGCCACTATGAGTCCAATCTATATAGTGAGACCCTGTACTAAATACACAAAAAAATAAAAATAAAAAAAAGGAAATGAGGGCAGGCGGTATAGCTCAGTGGATTTAGCGCTTGCTTAGAAGAAGCGCAGGGGCCAGGGTTCAGTTCCTGGTCCCTCATGCCGCACCAGCCCCACTCTAGAGCACCCTGAGCCGGCAATACTGGGCGTGGTGGCACGCATCTGTAATCCCAGCCCTTGGGTGTTACAAACAGGAGGATCACTATGACTCAGTAGTGAGACCCTAAAAAAAAGAAAAGACGGAAATGGACATAAAAAAAAAAAAAGGAAATGGGTGTAATAATAGAAGAGAACAGACCCGTGAAGACTGTAGGAAATGAGTTTTGACAGAAACCTGTGTTAAAAGGAGGCAGGAAAAAAAAAGAAGAGAGGGATGGCAGGACAAGGAAGTTGGTGACAGGGTCCCGAAGGCAGAAACTGGGACCTAAGAGTTGTACTGCCACAGAGCCACAGGAGAATGCAGAATCTGTACTACACGGGAAGAATGAATGAGGACCAAGAATTAGGCATTGACCTTCAGACAATGACGTGGTGGCTGTCGGGGATAAAGTTCCTATAGAACATGAGTGGGACAAAGCACTTATTTAAGAAAAAGAAGAAACTGCTGGTACAGACCACTGATTTAAGAAGTGTGACAGTGTGAAGAAAGCAAAATTTGGGTTCTGGATAGAGTGAGCAGTAGAAGGAACATGTCTCAAATTATTAGATGCCTGAATGTGTTTGTATGTGTGTGTGTGTGGGGGGACATAAGTGGGTGGAATGATTCGCTTCTGGGTGAGGGTGGGGGAGTGGCAGGCTCAGCCGTGCTTGTCAGAGAGGAGGGCTCTGGAAGAAATGATGCCTAACACTGTGAACACGGATGCGCCCGGTTGTACTGCTGTGGGGCCAGGGCTGAGAGGGAGAAGGACGCTCATGGTTAGAGAACATCACTTCTCGTCCCACCGCTGACGCTGACTCTCTGGGAGTCGGGAGGGGCTCATAAGAGAGGTGCCACCTCAGGTCCCCGATTCTCCCTTTGTACAATCTGAGCATGGGAAAAAGCATGAGTTCTTGCCCTGGAGTCAACTACCTGCCTGTCAGGTCAGTAGTGACACAGCCTTCCTGAAATGCCCCAGAAGCCATGAGAATCGAAACCGGAAGACGGTGGGGGGAGGCAGTTTCAGGGGCTGACACAGGGCATTGAGCTCTGGGATTGCGTGTGCACGGGCACCAGCGATGATGCGCCCCTGCCGTAGCCTCTCTGAGGGCTGAGGGCTGAGGGAAGAGGTGCTTTCCTGTGCACATAGGTGGAGGAGATGAGTCTCCAACCCGCCTCTGGTCCAGCCCCGCCTCCAGCACCTGCCCCGCAGCAGCTGTGAACTCTTTTGCATGGCCAAACCAAGGGCACTCGAGCAAGTCAGGAAAATCACCTGACCTATGCCTTCCTCGCAGTTCAGAAGGGCTTTCCCACAACATGATCTCATTGTATTCTCACAGCATCAAGCACTGTGGTCCCTCATTTAAAGTCTGCCAATAAAAAAATACCTTGAGTGAGACCATGCAGCTAGGGCATATTTGCTTTTTAATATGAAAGCCAAGTACTTTTCACCTCTTCGCTTTGTCTTCTTTGGTAGTGAGGCGTTTGCACTTGATGAATCCCCTTGGCTGAGAGGGGGTGAACTCTGGGATTGGGGAGATGGAGGGAGAAATATCTGCATGGTAAAACCTGCATGGCAAGAATCCTCTATTTGCTGTGTGCCCAAGTTTGCTGGGGGTTGGGTGGGTGGGGGAGCACTTTTTCCCATGGGAGAAAGAGAAGTCAAGCTTATTTCTGCTAGAAGGAGCAGATAGTTTGCAAAGTAAAGATCTCCTGGAAATAGAAGTAGAGCGTGTGTCTGATAGTTGGGGGGGGACACGGATAAGAGGGGGGAACGCCTACAGCTCCAGCTGCCAGGTGGCTGAAAGCCAGAGGGAAGCAGCCTTGCCCCTCCTCCCCAAGTTGGACGTGTGCAGATCCACTCCCAGGTGAAGGGCGCTGACCGGCTTTGTGACCCTGGGCAAGTTCCTTCAGCCCTCGGGCTCGGGCTTCCTTTCCTAGAGAATGACATGGTTGCCCAGATGGCTTCCGAGGTCTGAGTAATTAGAATAGTCTCCAATTTCATGATTCTCAGGAACAGGAGATCAGTAGAACGGAAGAGAAAAATTTCTTTCTGGGAACATGATTTTCTTGGGGGTAGATTATATCCTGCGCTATTTACAAAAGAGGCTAATTAGACAACCAACTAGCTCAGCAATCAACAAGGTAATTAAACAACTAACTAACTGACTAACAACTGGGCAACTAATCAATGGCTAAACAGAGCCAGAGTGCAGGGTAGGGGCTTGCAGAAGTCCTGTTTTGTTGAGCACGGTGGACAGCGACTGAAATAGGAGCTACCAGTCCTGGCTCTGCAGCACCCTGAAGACCCCATGTAGAAATCACGGTTGCGCCCGCGGCTGAATGAGGAAATCTGACAGCTCGGCTTTGTCCTTTGGCAAGGGCCATTTCCACCTGTGGCCTTGCCTTAAGCTTGGGCAGCTGGGCATCATCCCTGGATGCTTCTGACACAAACCCGTACTTGCAGTGCACAGGCGATTGCAGTTTCACGTGGCCGTGCCAAGTGTGGAGGGAGGCCCCGTGTGCATTTTCAGTCACATGATCTGGTGACTCAGGCTCATTCTGGTTCCTGCTTGTCAGAGTATGGGAACCAGGAGGAAAGCGAGAAACGACTTCTGGGTGATTCTCTGCATAGGGGTTAGGCAATGCGTTGTTGCTCTGTGGCTTCCCTTGAACCTTATTATCTGTGTCGTCACATAGCCACAGACTTGCCATTTTCAGAAGATGCTTTCTGAGTACCTGTGCTGCATCTGCAGTCTCTAACAGGAGGAAGCCAAAGTCATCCGGAGGGGTGAAAAAAAAAAAAATCAACATTTTACCTCTTCCTTTAACGAAATAGCTTGGTATTTGACCTTCCCATCCAGAAATGTTTTCCGTGCTGTCTGACCTGAATCCACCCTGCCACATTTCACCATGATGTTTCTCACTCTGGTGGACAGAGTGGAAAATTCATTCCACAGCAGTAGGAATGTCTAATGCAGAGACAGATGCTAATTCTGACCTTATTTCTCTTTCTCTGCCACTTTGTATAGGCTTTCACCCTTTCAAATTGGAATTTTTTTTTTTTTCCTGGGCCTTGAACCCAGGGCCTTTGCGCTGAGTTACACCCTCCATCCTTTTTTTTTTTTTAAAATTTTTTTTTTATGTTTATGTTTTGAGATAGAATTTCCCTCTGAGGCCAAAGATGGCCTCAGACTTGGAATCCTGCTGAGTTGTCTAGCAAGCTTGAGTTTGGAAGTTACTTCTTACAGGAATCTTTCACTGTTGAGCCCCCTCCTTTCACACAAGAGCCCAAAACCCAGGCAGCCAGAGTTTCTCTCCTGCGTTTTCTCTGGTGGACATACTGTTTTGAAAATTCTTTGAATCCTGTTCAGGCCACAGTGCTCTGTGTTTTCTAGGTGGAGTGGATTCTCTTTAATGGGATTAGGGAGTCTAGAAAAGCACTGTGGGTTTGGAGTCAGAAAGCAGGGATTTGTTGCTTAACCCCTGTTACTTGAGACAGGCTCCTCAACCTGAGAGGCCCAGTTTAGACTTCTCGAAAACAGAAAGCAGGGCTCTCACTCAAGGGCTCACTTCTTGGATGCAAATAAAGGAATGTATATAAAAGAACTTAGAATAATTGTTGTTCCTTAATGAGAGGACCATACATACCAATTCCGATACATTAAAGCAGAGGATCTGGCTTCTGTTTCTCTAGTTCAACTTCATCAGGCTCAGTGTGTTGTTCTGTTCACAGCTTGAGCTTTTTTATTTTTAGTTTTATTTTTTTATTATTATAGCTGGCTCAGCCTGCCCTGGGGGTGCGGCTGGCACAGCATGTGGTGCCAGGGATCAAACTTCGGTCCTTGTGGATGCCTAAGCTTGCCTAAGCAGGTGCTTTAGACCACTGAACCATCTTGCCGGCCCCTACAGTGTAAGTTTGATGGCTACTGTGGTCTGGTTGTCTGCTGTGGCTGAGAACCAGCAAGATGGTGAGGGCTTTGGGTCATTTTGTGATGTAAGTGAAATACTGAGAAGTCCAGTTTAGGAATCCTGATTGCAAGCAAGGGGAGGCGGGGAGCGGGGAAAGATGCTGTGTGTTTCTCTGAGCTGGAGAGTCAGATCAGACAGGATCTGTGGGATAAGCAATGAGGGTCCATACGAAAGCACACCACGAAGTCCTAAGGCAGTGGTTTTCAACCTGTGGGTTGCGATCCTGGTAGGGGTTGAATGACCAAAACACGGGGGTTGCCTAAAGCCATCGGAAAATGTTATTTATTTGGAATTACAGTTTTGAAGTAGCCACCAAAATTATTTTTTGGTTTGGGGTCACCGCAACATGGGGAACTGTACTGTGGGGCCAGGGCCTTAGAAAGGCTGAGAACCACTGTCCTAAGGGATGATGTCAGGACCAGGAATGTGCAAGAAACAAGAAAACCAGCCATGATGTTCCCACTGAAGAGACTGCCCCTGGTCACTGCACCTGCTTTTAGAGTTTGCCTTTGCATTGCCTTCTCTGCCTTTCTTGTCACCTCAACAAGTCAGCATTGCTGAGGGGAGCTGGTGGGGTTCCTTTGTCTCATTTTGATTACCTGGGAGGGCCAGATGTTACTGCTGCTGACATAATTTCTTTTACCCTCAGGACATAGGCTCTTCCCTCTGCCTGGTTCCTCAGCACTTCCTTTGCCCGTGGGCTGGGGCCGTAGTCAAGTGAGTGCTGAGTACAAGGTTGGCCTGGATCCAAGTGAGCTGGGGTTCGAGTGGGCAGAGATTACTGGGGTGGAGGAAACCACTCCTCAAGGGCTGTGGGGAAGGATGGGTGTTTGGTGTGGGGGCCGGGCTTCCAGCCCTGGCGTAAGCTAAGCCCTGGAATGACGGAGGGCAGGGAGCAGTATGTTTATTGAGGGTGAGGCTTCCTCTGTCTCATTCTTCCAGGTGACTGGAGAGGTGAGGGAGGACAGCCGTGGAAGGTCATGTCCAATGCACAGCTCACTCTTGAGACAAAGCAGCCCAATGTAAGATGCTCATTCATTTTTCCTGGTTGAACCCTAGGTGGTAAATTAAGGTCTCTGTGTGGTGATTTTTGTTTTATGTAACAAAAATACAAAACTGAGTTCAACACTCCCTCAGCCTATAGCACACTGTCCTTAAGGAGTGGGGTAAGGACACAGTCTCGTTTATTTTAGTCTTTGCTTTTTACCTTTCATCCTTGTTTCCTACTGCTGTTCCCTCTGTTCCCCTTCCTGATGCTTGTCCCTTACTCTAGTGACACACTAATGATGGGGCAGCAGCTTCCTGAGTGCGTGCCCCGTGAGGGTGAAGGAATGGTTGGCTTCCAGAGAGTAGGAATACATAAGTTCACCAGACCGCTTCTTTATTGTCCAGAATGGCTAACAGAATATTGCTCCAACAATGCATGAGCGAATCTGTTTATTTCTGTAATGCTTATCCAACATTTCTTGTTACTTGATCTTTAAATCTTTTACATGCTGGGTTTGTGTAAGCTAGTGTCTTATTGCTTTTCAGTTTTATTTTTTGTGATTTTTAGGAAGCTTTATATCTCATTTTGTACTTGGTGTTTAGCCTCAGAATTGTGTGCTGTGTCTTTGTCTCATTTTTCTTTTGGATTTCTTTTTTATGTTGCTTGGCATGAGCTTCTTTGAATATATTAAATATGTAATTGTCTACAATTATGGATGGATAATATTATAGTAATAATGTTCTTACCCAATTTTTTTACTTTAGGGAAGGGTCTACAGGGTGTTCAGTGTCACAGTACTAGATCAGATGTATAGGGATCCTCCTGTTCACAGCCTCCCAAGAGCTGGGATTACAGGTGTGTGCCACCATGCCCAGTCTCAACTGCCATATCAGCATGCCCTGGGGGCAGGACATGCATGGCAGGCCTGGGGATCGAATCCTTGGCCCTTGTACCTGCTTGCAGGTGCTTTAATCTGGTGAGCTATTTGGCTGGCCCTCTTACCCAATTTTGGAATAAAGATTATATTTACAAGCTGTGTAAAATGACCACTATTTTAATTTCTATAATGGTTATTTATCATTTGATTTCTTCTTAGCCAATATGCATGAACTTTACAAATTCATTATAATATGTCCAGCCAAAGAGTTTCCTTTATACTTCATAGTACTTCATAAGTTATCATTGAAGTCTTTTATTTTCTTTAACTCAGAGAAATGATATTTGTTTCTTCAAGTATATCCCTACTATGTTAGTTTTGTTGTCTTTTTCTGTAGCTTCTGGTGAATCTTCTACATCTTTACTCCATTTGTTGAATTCTCATTTTTGTTTTTTGGGGAAAAAATTAAAATCGATACAGTATTTATTTATTCACTTTTAATTAGTGTATTAATAGTCTTCTTTTGCATTTATTTCTTTTGCTAGTGAAGTATGCTTCCAAGAGAATATTAAAGAAGTTTTACATATGCCAAAGGCAATATTAATTTACTCCCAGATTTAAAGATAACATGATCAGAATTAGAATGTAACTGGAAGCTTATCTTTCTGTCTTTCAACACTGAAGAATATTATTCTTCTGCTTGGCATCCAGGGCTGGTATTAAGATTCCTGTTCCATTCCCAGGGATCTGTCACTACTCTCTGGAAACTTTTAGAATTATCATTTTCATTTTGGTTTTATGAATCACACACTTACTTCCCTTAACATCTCAACTCTCTTGATATGACACCAAAGGAAGAAACGCTGGTGTGACTGCCAGCAACTGCGTGGTTGTAGAAGGCTCTGCTGTGGCCCGTGGTGGTGTGGTGTGTGCACAGCCTTATAGACGGAACACCGTGAGGAATACACAGTGTGGGCTGCCGTCAAGGGTTGGGTTTGCTTGCTGAACTCCAGACGTGTCTGAAATTCTAAATTGGAAGACTGTTAGAAAAGCCTACACTGGAGGACTCAAAAACGCTAGGTTCAATAGAGACCAAGAGCGAGATATAGGCTGAGATGAACTTGTCTTGGCAAAGGACTGCTCTTCCCTAAAGAAACTGTACAACCTGTTCTTATGACAGCTAAAACCACATCCGGGCTCCATTCCCACTTGCCTCCCTAGCAGAGCCCAATAGTCAACAAGGCCTGGCAGTGTGTCCCAGGTTCACCGTCAGTAGGTATTTGTGGAAACTTTGACAGATGAAAAACAAGATTGAGCTGGGGAGAAATTATGCTGTGGAAAACAAGAGGCAATTCAGGGTATGGAAGGAGCTGGAGGGAAACTCTAATATGTGTCCTCAGAAACATTTATAAAAGACATCAATGAACAAAACATGAATACATTACGAGCAATATAATTAATGAAAAGATATATATATATATATATATATATATATATATATATATTTGAACATTGCTAAGGGAATGGATTTTATATGGTTTTATGTGTTTTTGCTATAAAAAAGTATGTGAGGTAAGGCAAATATTAATTAGCATGATACATAATATACATATTTCAAGACATCATATTACCCACAATATCTATCTATTTATCTATCTATCTATCTATAATTTTTATCTGTTAAAATAATGAAATAAATGTGATGCTATGAAAATGTTAATTATGTAGAGGAAAAGTGAAATAAAGGCAGAAAGAGGGAGAGAGAGGAGACAGAGGCTGAAAGAGAAAAGAGAGGAAGAAAAAAAATCAATGAGAAAATCAACATGGAATAAACCGGGGACTCAACACTGAGCTGACAAGATACTGAGGAGGAGAGATGTGAAGGCTGACACTGACAACAGTTCTACAAAGCACTGTACATGGTTCCAAAGTTAATCCTGAGGGGATGTGACCTTGGAAGATACAAAAGATGAATGTTTCGTTATATAGGTCTTGCTTTAGCTTGCCCTTGATTACCCAGTGGAAAAGCTTAATTACAAGGCATAAAAAGCAGAGCTAGATTAGTGTGATGAGCTGTAAGAGGCCTAAATCAACAGCCTCCAACATTGCCAGTTTTGCTGGTAGCCCAAAGCAATTATGGAACATTGGACTATGGATACAGCTACTTCCTCTCAGTTCAAAGAGAAGAAATTTTTTCTTTTCTTTTTCTTTCATTACCAATATTGATTAGAAAATGTATCATGCCCACACCCTGTGCTCTGTATAACTATTATGAGGACAATATGCAATGTGTCAATTATTGCAAATGAACTACTAACGTGTTTTGAAACTATCATACTGTTATTTCTTATTAAAAGTAATTTTAAAAAAAAGAATTGCAGAGAAATATTTGCAAGAGAATTTCATGGGTCAAAAGATGCAAAATTTAAGAAAAATGTCTTAACCTGGTGCTCAGCTGCAGTGAATAAATGTTAGCAAATGCAATATTATAAAATCTAAGATATAAAAAACAAAAGTGACTCAAGAAATTAGTAATAAAAAGACACCTTAGCTATTTTAGCAGGGGGGAGGAGAGAAAGAGAGAGAGAGAGAGAGAGAGAGAGAGAGAGAGACAGAGACAGAGAGACAGAGACAGAGAGAGAGAGAGACAGAGAAAGAAATAATTGCAACATACCAGTAAACAGGCACCCGAGTTCTCTAATAGCAACCCAGGTTCTAGAAGATACTTTTCAATTCTCTTAGGTTATGAAGGAAAATGATATTTCAACTTGATTTTTATTCTCAGCAAAATAAGTATAAATTTTGAAAGCAGCAGGAAGGACATTTTGAGACAGATGAGTCAGAGGCCTAATTCTACTCTCCTTTTAAATGAAGTCACATGAGAAGGCACTTTAGCAAAACGAGAGAGGAAAGCGAGCAGGAGGGCCCTGGGATTCTGGAACCCAGGACACTTGTGAAGGGAAACATGTGATCACAGTTCTGTCGCAGGTCTAGAGATCAGAACAGATTTTACAGATGAGTACTAATTAGTATTTTTTAAACATTTTTGAAGACATCCTAAGCACAGCGAGATGAAATCATTTGACTAAGATTATATGCATGTGAGGGGCTGAGGAGATAGCTCCATGGCACAAGTGTCACCTGCCTGGGAAGTGCAAGGTCTTGAGTTCGAACCCCAGTCCTACCAAAAAAAAAAAAAAAAAAAAAGATTATATGCATATGCATACAGTCATCCGTGAAGACCCACCAGAGTTGGGTTCCAAGGAGCCTTATCAGATACTAAAACCTAAGGATGTTCAAGCTGTTTCTATAGAACAACAGTACTTGCGTGTGATCTATACACATCCTTCTGCATACTCCAAATCACCTCTAAGTTACTTATAATATCTAATACAATGTAAATTCTATATAAATGTTAGTTGTGAGGTTGGCTAGATAGCTCAGCAGACTGAAGCACCTGCTTAGGTGCTTGAGGACGTGGGTTCCATTCCCAGTGTACCGTGCCGGCCCTGCCCCCAGGATACACTGAGACATTGACTGAGACTGGGTGTGGAGGCACGTGTCTATAATCCCAGTGATTGGGTGGCTGATAACAGGAGGATCACTATGAGTCTGATCTGTGTAGTGAGACCTTATAGACCCTGTACTAAATATATAAGAAAAAAATTAGTCATACTGCATTGTTCAAGGAATGATGACAAGAAAAACGAGCATCTAGATGTTCAGTGCAGATGCAAAGTGTTAGGTCCAAACTCATGCAATCAACCAGGCCAGGCATTCTGACGCAGTAGAAGATTTACTGGGGGCATCAAGCAGGCTGGCTGTCTAGCGGACCAAGACAGCAGTGAACAAAGGGGTGCAGGAGACTTTATAGGAATTTTCAGGGAGGGTGATCGTGGGCCAGAGCAGCCAGGTAACAACCAGATCACAAGTTCCGGGGTGAGGTGGAACAGCTAAGCTTAGTTGTGCAGCATTTTATTTACATCATAGGGGTATGAGTTGAGACGAACATAGGTCAAGAGGAAGTGAGCCGAGACCAGAGTACAGTGTGGGGCAGGGTTGGGACTGGGGTTGGGTAGGTTACCTGGGAAACTGAGGGAAGGAATGTTTGGGGCAAGATGCCCTGGGAAGCTAAGAGGAAGGGTTGAGGCAAGGTGCCTGGGAAACTTTGAATCCTGATCTATCACAAAGTTTTCCTACATATTTTCTATCCTGGTTTGGTTGAATCCACGGATGTGAAACCCATGTGTACAGGTGCAGACTAGTAAGTTAGGGATCGAAGTCCTCTGACTTGGCATGCGCTCTCACCTTTGACCATATAATATTTCTCTTGGTACCTGCCTTAGAGTTACTGAAGACTTGCACTGGCAAAATAGAAATAGTGGTATGTCCCATTTATGCTAAAGACTCACTTCTTAGAGTCAGAATGCTAAGGAGGCTGTGTAAAAGTACTGTCAAGAAATGGCTCTATAGACATCAAGCAGTAAATTTCTAGAGAGATGAAGATATCCACGAGGAAGGGACATCCAAAAAGAACGACACTGGTTTGGTGAAAGGAGCAACCCATGGGACAGGGAGAGGTCACAGACCCTGACAAGATCTCTGCACTTTAAAAAACTAAATCACATATCTGTATCCCTTTGAAATACTTCCCATTCGTATCGTCTTGAAAGGTTAAATATGGCTTATTGGGAAGGTTAGCCAAATGAGGGATTACAGCAACAGACAAGGGAACAGAGGAATTGACTCATGGCTGGTTGGGAATGGTGTGGTTTTGTGGCCTGGCAGTGAGGTGGTTGCTGGGGGCTGGGTAGGAGCAGCTGGATAGGGCTCTGGAAAAGGAGGCTGGGGCAGAGTGGTGCAGAGTGTCTACTGCCGTGCTAGGATGTTTGGAATTTCCTTTGCTGGCAGAGGGGAAGTACGCAAAGCCTGGAGCTGCTTGATTCCATCTGTGCTTCGGGAGGATTGTCCTCACAGCAGTAGGGACTAGGGGTAGGAGTGCGGGAAGGGCCCGGAGCAGGAGGGTCAAATTAGAGGCCATGCCAGCTGTCCTCACCGAGAATCTGAGCGTCAACACAGGTTTCTGACCCCTGTGGAAACTGGAATAGAAACTATTTCTGCCATGCTAGCTGCCTCCTTGACCGCTCTGCCGGATGGTTGACAGAGGCTGGGCCACTTGGACCTTACCTGCTCTTCTTCTCCCAGGAGCCCTAGGGCCCTTCCTCCCAATCCATCAACTCCCTTCAACTTTTTAGGGCTCTCTATTAACTACTTTTGGTCACTTTTCAAGTCCTGCCTTAGATTTTAGCACAAGATTTCTAGCAGCCTTTCTCTACCCATCCCCGCACCTTTCAATGATTCCCTTGGTTTTTTAATAAGTAGTTTTCCAGTTTTTTCCTCCTACCCTGCCAGTTCATCTAAGAAGGTTTTTTCCCTCTGATGCTTACTATTAGTATTTTTAAATAATAAAATGGAAAATATGAATGCCTTCATACTTCTAGCCCGATGCTTTCTAGGTTCACACCCACTGGCACCCTCCCTGTGAGACTCCGTAACATTTTCCACCCTAGCTGTGTGCCTCTGTGAGGTGTGCCTCTGTGAGGAGGCTCCTCCCTCCTCCAAGGCCTCGGGCCTGTCTCAGCCATCATCATTTCCTCTTTTCCTTCTTCCTTTCTCCGCCCTCCAGTTGCCAGGTGACGCAGTTCAGGGGTGACCAGCTGCAATAGCAGCTATGTTTCCCTGGTAGCTGGCTGGCTGGCATGGGGCACTCCCCCGAAGGCCACAGTCAGCTACCCAGAGCCCTGGCATTCTCTCCACTAGGTGTGAACCTGACTCAGAAGGGGAAGCACTTGCAGTCAGGGAACCGAGTGAAGTAGGCAGCTAATTTTCTCTTTACAACCAAGAGGCCACAGGGCTTCTGTCTTGCAGCAGGAGAGGACAAAGGTGAAGATGAATTGGTCTTTGTGCATTTCAGGAATGTGAGTTTAATTTTCCTCTGTACCTCTTCCTCCTTCCAGGGGTTGTAGTGGAGAATAAGACTCTAAACTGAAGAACAAATTTGCTTGTTAGTGGAGGGTAGAATTTTTTTGCTGTTGCTTTGCTTTTTCATGTGGGATCCACTTCCCTAATGCCAAGTTCCTCTGGAGTGAACAGAACTATTGACTCTGACCCCTCTGGGAGCTGGTTAGAAAAGCAGACTTCTGTCCTATCCCAGACCCCTGAAGCAGAATCTGCATTTGTCAGACTGGCCACATAGTTTGTACATAGATTATGTGAGAACACTGATCAAATATTCCAACTTAATCAAAGTGGGGGGCACTGCGGTCAGGGGGCTCTGGTACTCCAGAGACCTCTTCTGCCTTTCCTCTCAGTGGTGCCCCACCTTTGGAGTCTTGGATTTCTAAAGGCGTGTGTGTCAATTTAGAGCCTATTTCACCGTGACACAAACCCCTCCCTCTTTTTCTGCCACTCCTTATCTTCTATGGGTCTGAGACAAGTCATGTTCAGCTACATTACCTGACCTTGTTCTCAAATTCGCACCTGTGGGAAAATAAAGCAGGGATTACCAATTCCAATTTTACTGATGAGGAAATACCTACCTTGCTCCAGGTCACACACCAGGTAATTTGACTCCCCCTTGTGACTGCTGAACACCTCATTTCTCTCCTTTTTATGGGTGACCTAGGCTAGAACTTCCAGCCCTTTCAAACATGAAGCTCTTAAGAGGTAATTATTATTTTTTAAAATCAGAAACATGATGTTGGCCGGCTGGACCTCAGGACTTTTTCCCAAGTCTCTGCAAATGATGCCAGTAGTTCAGAGGCCCTTTTGAATGAGGGGCAGTATGGATTGAGTTTCAAAGCAAAGAATGTTGAAAGAAATCTTCCAGATGAGAATGGTCTCCAGATGTGAGCATTGCTCTTCCAGATGTGTGGACGGACGAGTGGGATGGGAGAAGTGGGGGAGCGAGATGCCTCAAATGTCTGCAAAATGAAATGGAAAAACCTCTCTCAGCTACAGGGAAAAGTAGGGCAAGAGGAAGAGAAATGGAGTCCAAGTTCACTCCTCAGCGCGGGCCAGGAGAACTCCAAGGAACTCTGCACATGCAGGACGATACTTTAAATCTGTGGTACTGATGGAGGCCACCCGTCACACACTGGGGCCGGAGGGAAAACTCTCCGAGACCGAGACCAAGACCGAGACTGAGACCTTGTGCCTTCAGGGACTCACTGTTCTCACACCCAGGGAACCTGCTTTGGGCCCCTGGGAGGAGCCTCCCACCCAGCGCTGACAGGGCGAGACAGCCTGGGAGACTTACTCAGGGGGCAGGGAACGGAGCCCAGAATGTGGAAGGAGCGGAGCCGGGCAGGCACAATTTCCTCTTTCTGCGTTTTCAGATTCAGCAGCTCCTTCTCCCAGGTATGTTCTTTTACAATGACCAGGAGTCTGCATCTTTCTCAGGTGAATAAATCTGAAACCAAAGAAAACCGAGGCCTTGTGTGACCCAGTCCCCTAAGCTTGGCCACATCCAGAAATCTGAGCCATTGCTGAACTGCTCAGAAGCAGGCCCCTTTGTCACTGCCACTGTCTTTATCTTCTCTGGGGAGAGCTGCCTCATTACTACTCTAGCTGATATACACAGTCCAGCTGGGGCTATGGGGCTGTGCCACTCCACAAGCGGCTGGGCCCCCTCCTCTCTGCTCATCCAACAGGAGCAACCCCAGGGCCGACCACCTGATCTTTTTCTAAAGCTCACTACTGGAAGGCAGAGATAAAAGCAAAGATCCCCAAGTTCACTCTGGAAAATTCCAAGATTCCAACCCAGGACAGATGTGCGCCAATGACTTGCTGTAACTTTTCCTCATCTGGAGCTTGTTAAAAGTTTCATGCATGTGGACGACTGCATTTTGTACATCCAGTTATAACGGAGTACATTGTGGGAAAGGACCTGTGACTAGAAGCAGCTAGCATGATTCAGCATTCTGTCAATCATGCTGTGGAAGAGCCTAGTAGGGGGTGTTCCAGAGCCAGTGGTACCCCTCTGCCCCTCATGCCCCTAGTGTACACGCCATTTTCCTCTCGCAGGTGTGGGTTTGCTCACTGAAGCTGCTATAGCCTTCATAAATAGCATCGCATGCCACACCCAATTCTTTGTTCACCACGCACAAGAACCTGAGAACCTGTTCTAGACTACAGTGCCCAAGGCAACACAGGGGTGCGTTTACTCATCGCTCCATTTTCCTCTACCTCCTTCTTCTTCATTTGTGAGACTGTTGCCAAGGCATCATTGGAGTGCGACTCTAATTTTCTTTATCCTGCATATTATAAGCAGTTCAAATAATCCGCTCTGTGCGGGTCCAGCTGGTCCAGTTTTATTTCTTTTTAAGTGTTTCCATATTCTGAAGACTACATTCCAACAAAACAAGTGCATTTAAGATGTTAATTATTTGAAGTATTTAAAATGTATGTAGAGGGCTGGGGAGATATCTCAGTAGAATAAGCACTTGCATGACAAGTGCAGGGTCCTGAGTTCAATCCCTGGTACCACAAAAGAAAAAAAAATGTGCATAAATAATACCTTCGTGGTGACTGCATATCTATACACACACATGAACTAGCACAATGCCTGGTTAATATGGAAATAATACATTTAACAATTGCTAAGTTTGGAAAACTTAGCTAGCCATTTTCTCTTTCTGCTGTGAAGTCTAAGCCTCCCGCATGGTCTGTAGACTCCTCAGTTGCCACACCTGCCTGTGGGCAGCATTTCCTGTTGCAGGGCATTGAGATCACTACAGAGGTGAGCCTCACCAACCTCTGTGAGGTCGATACGGACCACTACCTCAAGAATCAAGTATCAGGCAGTATGGTACCTTCCCC
Organism: Myocastor coypus; assembly: GCA_004027025.1. Taxonomy (NCBI): domain Eukaryota; kingdom Metazoa; phylum Chordata; class Mammalia; order Rodentia; family Myocastoridae; genus Myocastor; species Myocastor coypus. The sequence continues at coordinate 22,329 of PVJA010013896.1, read as the reverse complement.
GCCATGTTAGTCACCTCCATCATCAATGAGGTCTTCATTTCCTTTTGCTCTTAGCCCAACTCATGCTGCCTCTTGAAGCTGCTATTTAAATTTTTAGAAGCATGAGTTAGGTTTAGTTCAATATGTGGTTAAGAAAAGGGATGTATATTTTACTCTGGCTTTTAAACTTCAAACCTGGCATATTTCAAGGCTCTGAATTGAATAGATTTCTGTGTTTGACATGCATTTTGGCAAAGGTGTATTCTTTTTGCAAATATTCATCATGATTTATTTATTTCTGATAATTTGCACTCTCTTTTTTTTTTGCGGCCGGCTCAGCCCTCTCTGGGGGTGGGACTGGTGCAGCCAGGAATCAAACTGTTTGTGGTCCTTGTGCACTTGCCTAAGCTTGCCTAAGCAGGTGCTTTAGACTACTGAGCTATCTCACTGGCCTTTCATCATGGCTTTGAAAAGATGTCAGAAGATCTGGTGCTACAATTAATCCATCTTTTGCCCTCACATGCTGCATGGCTGGTCATTCATTAATGCATTTAGACTGGGTATCAGGATAATGTGTGGCTTCTGCTTTCTCTTTCTAGGCTGCTCTCCCCCTTCATGACCCAGACAGAGGACAGAGGTTGTTTCAGTTCACCTGCTTCTTCAGCGACTGTCCAGACAGAAGGGAAATGATCACTCCTCTCTGACAACTCAGGACACTGTCTGAGAGGGAATCCCAGCCATATGCTGGACAACGCATTAGTCCTCAGCAGTAGCTCAGAGGCCCAGCCCTTCTTTGGGGTGCAGTTTCCTTCACAATTTTCCCTTCTGTTGTCTTGCTCTGCACTTACCTTCTCATCTATCTGTTTTGCTTCCCTCTCCCCTCCTGCATATCCTAATCTTAATTCTTCAGAGACTGAAGCTGAAGATTAATTTTATCTCATGTATAAACTACCTGTTAGTCTTTGCCTGCATGCTATGGTACTTCTTGCTTTAATATTAGTATATTAAATGAAATCTACCATCCCTTGGGGGTCTCTGCGCCAAGTGACTTCTGTGTACAGCCCGTTGACTGTTATTAACAACCCAATCAGCTAGATAGGGTTGTTCCTCCCTCTTAGACAAGAAAACAAACTCAGAGAAGTTGACTCACTCGCCCAAAGCCCTACAGCTAGAAATCACATTAGACATGGTCTCTCAGACTCCAAAACCCTCTGCTTCTTTGTCTTTCAGCTCTGACTCAGGTTATCCTGATTAGACACTTGTAATGTCGGAAGACTTCTCAAACGGTTGGAGGTCTAGCTTGGTGGTAAGTGACTGTTTAGCACCTGTGAGGCCCACAGATTTATCCTCAGTGCTATAAAAACAAAACAAAACAAAACAAACAGTAAACAAAAACAGAAATTCTCAAATGCCCCAACTGGTCCATCTTAATTTCTTTTATTAATAAAAATAATATGGCCATCTGTCTTATACCTAGAAGGAGGTGAAATGGAAAGAAAGAACCTGTGGCCAGAGAGCCCAGAAATCACCCTCTGTGTATTAAAGGCATAATTTCAGGTTACAAATCAGATGTTTCTCTCAGAATGGTTTTTGCCACAGGCGTGTGAACTTGACCCAGCCCTCTTAATTTGGTGGGTTGATTTAAGTCTGTCACTGAACCTGACTGGGAAGGTTCCTCCTGGTTCATGACCCTGCTCTTAAAGATGGTAGGCTCTGAGTGACAGAATGAAAAGCTGGAGGCACCAGGGTGAGAACCAACAGTGTTGAGGATCTGTGTACTAAGGACGGAACGCAAGGTCTTTTTACTGATTGATACTCCCAGCCATTTTAATTTTTTTTTTTTTTTGATGTATTTGGTACACGGTCTCACTATGCACCTCAGACTCAAAGTGATCCTCCTGTTTTCAGCTTCCTTGGAGGTAGGATCATGAATGTGTGCCACTGAGCCCAGTCTTGGTGGCTAGCTCAGTGCACCCAGGAGAGGGGCTGGAGTGGCATGTGGTGCCAGGGATAGAAGCCCTGTCCCTGTGCTTGTCTAAGAAGGCACTTAGTCCGCTGAGCTATCCAACTGGCCCCCTCCCCTTTTAAAGATAGGTTCCTGCTACATTGCTAAGTTGCACAAGCTGAGCTTCAATTTGTAATTAATTATTCTTGGTTTTTCTGAATTCTGGGATTATAGGTACATGCTGTTATGCCCAGCTAATAAGAGCATTTTTTCTAAAAGAATATATGACCCACTTCTCCCCCAATCTGTTTTTTGTGCTTTCCCCTATATTCCTGACTCCTTGATGAACAAAACATCTAGGGCACAAAAGGACAAAGCTATGTGAACATAGAGTAGAAGTACATCTAGTGCATACTTTCTCTCTCTCTCTCTCTCTCTCTCTCTCTCTCTCTCTCTCTCAATCTCTCTCTCTCTCTCCTCCTTTCCTCTCTCTCCTGAGGACTAGTCTCCTTGCCTTATGCATAGCAAGCATGTGCTCCACAAGCTGAATCGAGTGCCCAACTCTTGCATATACTTATATTTTCATTAGGCCTCCTCCCACAAAACAGTATAAACCATAATGGGAGGCACCAACCCTGACAACTGGGAGTTTTGCTGTGTCCCTGGAACTCTGCAGCAAACAAACAAACAAACCAAGAAAAATAAACCACCACAACCACCACCACAACAAAACCCAACCTCTTTACAGGATCAAGTAAGCCCTCTCTGAGAAGCACCAAAGCTGAGAGTCACAGTGCAACTCTCGTCACAAAAATGGCATTTCTGGAGGCTGCATGGGAAACTTCTCAGGGGCAGCAGAAAGACTACTGAATTCAGAAAGACTGCAGAGGAAAAGGTTTAGGTCTTTTTCTTTTTTTTAAATTTTTGTACAGGGTCTCACTACTGACTTATAGTGATCCTCCTGCTTCTACCTGCCAGGTGCTGGAATTACAGGCACACACCACTGCTCCCAGACTCCATCACTGGCTCAGCGTGCTCAAGAGCAGGGCTGGTGTGGCAGGCAGGGCCAGAAAACAAACCCTGGCCCCTGTGCTTCCCTAAGCAAGCACTTAATCCACTGAGCTATACTGCTGGCCCTGGAAAGGGTTTAAATTATAGTCTCTTAAGAGAAATCTTTAGGAAAATATTTTTTCATTTGTTTATTATTGTGTATTAATAGTGGGTTTCCAGGTGGTATATTCATCCATACCTATATCTCTTTGACAATTATTAATTACAAATAGAAGAGATAAAGCCATGCCCTTCTCAGAATGCTTTTCTTGAATCACTCGTGTGTGTGTGTGTGTGTGTGTGTGTGTGTGTGTGTGTGTGTGTGTTGGAGTTGAATGCAAGGCTTTGACAATGAGCTACATTCCAAGCTTTTCAAATTTTTTCTTTTATTTTGAGATAGGGTGTTGCTAAGCTGTTAAGTTGCTCAGGCTGGGCATGTCCTTTACCGCCCTTCTGCCTCAGCCTGGCAGAGGGCTGAGAGTACAGGTTGGTGCCATCCTTCCTGGTTGCTTTTCATTTATGACCAGGGTAGCATTAGGGAAGTGAGAGCAAAGCTTCCTGCTCCTTAGATGTACATAATGCTTGCTCTGGAGGTATGATGCATGACCTCATAATCTTTGTCATCATATGTTAATTGTCTTATTGGTTGACTTTATGGAAGCTGTCATAGTTACAAAAAATAACATGGTAACTCAGTGGGGAGCCATTCATTATATGATTTCTTGGCCTAGTCACCTTCCCCCTATTTTACAGAGATGAGAATAAGACCAAGAGAGGTCACTAGTGGAAGAATAAGTTATCAACAGAGTGAGTCAAGGACAGCTCAGCTGTCTTCAACCTGGCCTGCTGCCAAGTCTTGGTCCAGGGCTTGGGCTGGGTCTTCACACCTGAACCTCAGTTTGTGCCCTTACTGTGGGCACGTGGAGTTGGCACTTAACGTAGGAATAGGAGGGAGTAAGTCCAGTCACTGCTGAGTTAGTTGTGATTTGAGGTCAATTAGGTTATTTATTAACAATCATCCTTTGAGCATCTGTATGCCAGATGCCACACTTGATGCCAAGAAGAGGACACAAGAATCATTCTATTTCAACACCACTAGTACAGAGGAAAGGACAGGCATAATCTTGTACTTTGTTTTAGCAGAGTTAACAACTAAGCATTGAGCCACCGAAGTATGAGGAGGAGAACGCCATTAACATGGCAAGGGAAGAGCACGAAGGGAGTATTAAAGGGAGTTTGTGTCAGGCCCTTGGCAGTGTGGCCAGGCTTGGTATGGTGGAATATGCCTGTGATCCCAGCGCTCTGGGAGGCTGAGGGAGGAGGGTGAGAGCTTCAAGGTTAGTGTGGGCCACTTAGTGAGATCACAAGTGTTTGTCTTAAAATAAGTAGCAAAAAGAAGAGGGTGGGAGATGTAGCTCGTTACGAAGGTTTTGGGTTCAGTCCTCAGCACTGAAAAGAAAGAGTGAGAAAGAAAGGAGAGACAGAGACAGAAAGAAAGACAGAGTGAGAGCCAGAGCCAGAGAGAGAGAGAGAGAGAGAGAGAGAGAGAGAGAGAGAGAGAGAGAGAGAGAGAGAGATTCAGAAAGAGAGAGAGAAAGAGAGAGAGAGAGATTGTGTTTGGCTACTATAATCATTTTTGGATAAAGGAGGACTAGATAAAGAAGAATCATAATTGGAACCATAGGGCCATGTTGTGTTGTAGCAGGTGCCAGGAAGGCTGAAAGGTGGTGGGGTGGGACAGTAGATAGGCACACACAGACTCTGAACCACATATGAAATGGCTCTTGGAGCTGCTGTTTTGAAAAACTACATATGGTATCTATTAGCATAAAAAAAGACAATTGAAACCGAAGAAGTTCATAAGCAGACAGTGCTCACAGTTTAGTACTGGGAAGCTTAAAGGCTAAGTCAGTGTGAATCACTCTGGAATGGAGAAAAACATTCTAAAACAGGAAGTAAGACAAAAGTAATAAGTGGGCTCAACCGAGAAAGGCCTATGGGATTGGAAGAATTATAGTTAATGTACTGGTACTGCGTCTTGCCATTTTTAGGCTGGCAGTGCCCCTCATCCAACATTTTTTATTTTATAAATGCAAAATCCAAAATTGAGTGAGGTTGATGAGGTTGTGCCTGTAGACACACGCGGAGGTGAATGAAGTTTAATCGTATGCATATTTTACATAGAAAATAATATATTTTACATTCAAGGCACAGACACTTGTGGAATATAATTATGACATCAGAGGAAGTAGAATAACAAGGTTGAGTCTGTGGCCTTTTGTTCAGAATCCAGAAGACTTGAGCCTTCCTAAGTACCAATCCTCACAGATTTTTGGCAGATGGAGAGGTTTTTTTTTTGGTATGGGGGAAGTCATCAAAAAACCAAAAAATTCTAAAAAGACACCAGATTCAAAAAATGTTAGGAAACACGGTGGGCAGAGAACTGGCAGGATCTTGCGGATGCACCCCGCTTCCTGGACTCTGGGATTTTGGAACAGTCAAACCGGCCCACAGGACTGGTTCTCTTTCAAGATGGCCACCCTGGGGTCAGTCCTCCAGTTCCAGATTCACATTTGCTTCACAAATGATGACTCTCCAAGATTCTTCACCCGGCACAGTGTCTGCACATAACATTTTGTCAAAAAAAAAAAAAAAAAAATTCTTTTAAGATCGTTTGCCATGGATCAGGAATGTGTTTCATTTAAATTCATTTAAAATACATTGCTAGAATTGTGCTTCACAAATCTGCCAAACACCATAAATATGTATGAAGTCACAGTGGCCTCCTACACCCATGGAGAGGCCAGTTTTTGAATGAATAACAGACAGGGAGAATTTTAAGTACATCCTGTTCTCCTAAAGCTGACTTTTTCCCAGTCTTCTCTCACTCCTGCTTACCATCCCCACCTCTTCCATCCGAGTAGAAAACAATGGTTGAGAGGTGTGAGGTTGGGAAGAGCTGATTTCTTCTTTCTCTTTCTCGAAGTATTGCAAAACCATCAAACTGCAAGGGGAAGAACAGCCCTTTTCCAACACACACATGCAGCTCTCCTCTGGCAAACAGGAAACTATCCCAGGGCTGTGGGCTCCTGAGCCAGGAAACAGTCTTTACTGCTCTGGCTACCTTCCCCACAGGTTCTTCCTGGTGGTTCAGTGAAGCTCAAAATAGTAACCACCAAAGCCAGAAGAAAAGGTGATTTCATTGTCTAACCACTGTAACTTGTGGCCTGATTTTGGGTGGTTGCAGATGGCAGTAATCCTCTGACTATGCACCTGTGCAATTCTCACAGGGTCAAGGGAGGTCCCTCCACAGGAGTTTTAGCACTGGGGAGCCAGAGAAGTTGCATCGCCTCAGCAGGGCAATGAATCAGGCAGATCTGGGTCCCTACTCAGGTGCTTGCACTGCTGGTGAGGCAAACATGGAAATCCAAGCTCTTCCCTCTGCATGTCCTGTGTGCTGTGCAGGTGGTCCATGCCTACTCTGGTTTCAGAAGGCAAGTCTGGGGGCAAGACTATTCTTCTGTTGCCTGAGCCAGTCACACCTACTGTGCTCTAGGGAACAGGCATCCTTACCTGGCCCTAAGAGGTGCAAGAATTTGTAGAATCTGCTCCACTCCATTCAACATATGACGCTGTCACAGTGACAAGTACAGTGGGACCCAGTGGACTTAAAGTGGGCAGAAAAGAAAAATAGGTTGAGAAGCAAAATGAGGCCACCAATAGTCAATCATTTGAAATAAAAGAGAAATCAATTTTTTTCCATAAAGCATTTTGTTCTACTGCCTGCTGTGCAGAATAAAATCCTCCAAGGCAGAGGTCAATGCTCAAGGGCAAAAAGTCATCATTTCCTCAACATAGAGCCCATGGGCCTCAAATTTGCTTAATCCATTGGGTGACTGAATCTTAAATTAGTCTCTATAGGCTTGGTGTCTCCAAAGTGTTTTAGATGTAGATACAGAAGATATATAAGACATATTTATTATCTTTGAGGACCATCTTGGTCAGATTTGCATTACTGTAACAAAATACTTGTGACAATTAACTTATAAAGAGGAGGTTTGTTTGGGCTCATGATGTTGGAGTCTCAGTCCTTGACTGGGCTGTGGTAAGGGGGAAGTGTGTGTCAGGGAAAAACTCTCATGGCTGGGAGAGCAAAGAACAGCAGACGAATGGTGTGAGATCTTGATGTCCCCCGGTCACCTGAAGACCTCTTACTAGGTCCCATCTCTAACGAGGCCTTTAATACATAGGCCTTTGAGGGATGTTTCAGATCTGAACCACACCAAGGCCTTTATAGTTTGTTTCAGAACTACTTGACAAGAACAAACTGGAGAGAAAACGTAGAATATTCAACCAACAAGTGCTGAGTACCTGAGGACTTATAAGCACTGCTCTGGGGGAATGCAGCCATCAAGAATGAGCCACCAATTAATGCCCAGCCTCAGGGAGTATATGTTTTAATAGGGGAGGTAGGTGATGACTAGGGCAGGTGAGGAAGATCTGTAGTAGGCTGGAAAAATAGAAGGGGGAGAGGAAGTATTCAGGAAAGGCTGCAACTTTAGGTGACCAGAAAAGTTTTCACTGAGAAGGTGACAAGCAAAAATTGTGAAAGATTATTACACTCATCCCTCAGTGTCTGAGGGATATATATATATATATATATATATATATATATATATATATATATTTCTGTATTTTAGTACAGGAGGTCTCACTACACAGATCAGACTCATAGTGATTCTCCTGTTTTCAGCCTCCCAAGCTTTGAGATTGTGGGTTTGGGCCACCATGCCCTGTCTCAATCACCTTCTCAATGCACCCCAAGGGGAAGGGACTGGCAAGGCACACTAGGGATCAAATCCTGGTCCCTGCATCTGTCTAAGCAGGTGCTTAAGTCTGCTAAATGTGTTCAAAATCACAAAGAGATTTCTTTGTTTGACCTTGATGTTTTTGTCCTGTTTTTGTTTTGTTGTGTTGTTTTTGGTATGGTTTTTATTTTTTCCCTTCCTCTCTTAGGGAATTTTTCGTTGTCCATGCTCCTTGCTTCTTACTTATTTTTCTTTTGTTTTCCCCCACTTTCTCCCCTAAATTTTCCTCCCTTTAAGTTTTTCTTCTTGCTTTTACTCCATAAATACTTTCCTTTCCCCCCTTTTTTTCTTTTAACTTCTAGTTCTTTCTTTTGTCTTTTTGAGACAGGGTCTTGTTATGCAGTTCAGGCTGGCATTGAGCTCACTTTTGTAGCCCAGGCTGGTCTCGAACTCACTCCTGGTCTCAGGAGGCCTCAGCCTCCTGAGTGCTGGGATTACAGGTGTGCGCCACCACACCCGGCTGTCTTCTAGTTCTGTCTCAGTTACTTTTCCAGTTGCTGAGATAAAATACCTGATGTCCAAAGTTAGGGAGGAAAGGTTTATTTATATCACAGTGAATAGAGGTTTAGGCCCATAATTAGCCAGCTCGAAACAGGGTGGCACTGCAGAGAAAAAACAGTTTATGATGAACGGAAGTAAAACTACAAAGGGCAACCATAGCTCTGTCTCTGCCTATATGTCACCTGGGCTACTTAGGGCAGCAGCACTCACACCTTTAGTCCTAGCACCCTTGTTCTTAGCACTGCACTGTATCAATTTCAGTGTCACTCACTCTAGTTCTAGCTAACTCTGGCAAAACCCCATGTATGATTGCTTGAAGCTTTGGAAGGACATCTAAACATAAGCCATAATATTCCATCTCTGAGCCCCCAAAGCCTTACACATATCCGTTTATGCCAATGAAATTTAGTCTCTCTTCAGAAGTTGCCAAAGTCCTGATAGTTTAGGCATTGCCAAAATGTCTAAAGTTTCCTCTAAGGTTTAATGCAAATGCTTAGCTATGGGCCCCTATATAAATGAAAAGAAAGTTAATACTTAACATTTAGTGGCATAAGATAAACATTATCATTCTAAGAGGTTAAAAAGAGGGATATAAAGGAGTGGGACCAAAGCAAGCCTAAAATATAGTAGGGCAAACATTAAGTCATCTTTGGCAAGACAAGAACTCTAAAGGGCTTTGCTGGCTCTGTCCCTATGATACTGTGGGTGAGTGTAGCTCTTGTAGCTTTTCTCTTGGGCCAGCTCTGTTATTTTCTGGCAATTTTACTTTGATGATCTTTCATTGGCTTTTTTTTTTTTTTTTAAACCTTTTGGGGTTGCAACTGTACTTCTGCATTTACATGAATAGCTTTGCATCTGGGGCCCTCTGCCTGGCCTTCCAGGGCCTTTTTTTTGAAATCTGGGTGGATACCTTCTTGACTCCACAACTCTTGCATTCTGTATGCACCTAAAACCATCGCCACATGGATGATGCCAACATCTGTCACCAGCTAGAGCTATTTTTTTTTTTTTCTTTTTGGCTGTGGGCATTGAATGTCTATGAACTAAACTTCAAGGACCAACTTTTTTAGAACATTGCCACTTTGGAATATGGTGCTGTGGGGCTCTCCTCTTAAAGCAACTTCACTTATAGAACTTTGAAGCTGCAAAGTGGAGAGTCTTGTTGCTCTTTGTGATGCCCTCAGCCCATCTTTTTTATTTTATTGTTTTTTTCTTCAATCAGGAGATTTTGTTTTTCTATCTTTGCAGTCTATACCTTTACTGGAACTTTTTTTGGGGGAGGCAAACTTAAAATATTTTGTATCACTTCGTTAGGCTCTTTGTTCTTGATTTTTCAGCATAAATCTGGCTTACAGCTCCCAACAGTGGCCATGTCACAGCTTCAACATTAGACTGACTTTAAAGTTTTTGTTTTTTCCTTTATGCAATGGAGTACCATTTAACTACAAAGAAGAATAAATCTGAGACGTTTATAGCTAAATGGAGGCACCTTGAGACCATATTTTTAAGTGAAATAAATTGGATCCACATGTGTTAATATTGGGTTGTTTCTTTGTTATGCAAAACTGAAACTGTAAACAGGAACTAACATATATACATGCTAGGCCTGGAGGGGATTCAGCGGGTGCAGAGCTGGGATATTATGGAATAGAAAGAAACTGTTTAAAAGGAAATGAGTATGGGGAGAAGAAAAGAAGATGATAGAGTGGAAGCAAAGGAGGGGAAGAAGGGTTAAGGGAAGGGAGGGATTAGGAGAAAAAGAAGCTGAATTAAGAATATCATGTATAGGTACCAGTTCCCTATAATGAATGTGATCATTATGTTTACCTAAATTGTACCAAGAATTTTAACAGAAAAGATTAATTATCTCATTATTGGTAATCTTCGTCTTAGGAAAGTCTCTGGACATCAGCAAAATACAGACACACTTTCTCCTAAGCCAATGAAGTCTAACAGCCAATGTAGTCCTTCCAAGGCTGAGCTTTACCAGCATCTTTTCTATCAACACTGAACTCTGACCAATATCTCTCATCAAGCACAGCCTAAGTATTATAGCTCTGATTTTCTAGCTGGCATCTCTAAACCTTTCTAAACTCTTCCTATAAGCTAGCTCTAAGGCTCTTAAAGCACATGGTCAGGTATGTTCACAGGACTGATTCCACTTCTGGTACCAAATTCTGTATTAATTAATTTTCTCCTTGCTGAGAAAAATAGTTGATGCCCAAAGTTAAGGAAGGAAAGGCTTACTTAGCTCACAGTTTGTAGAGGTGTTAATCCATGATTGAACTGGTTTTAAGGCCTGGTGGCAACACAGAGAAGAAGCAATTTATGGTGGATGGAAGGTAGCAAGGCAACAAGGGGCAACAACAGCTCCTTTTATCCTTTATATTTTTTCCACACTACTTAGGGTAGTAGCACTCACATCCTCAACCCTAGTACCCTTGATCTAAGCATCGCACTGTATTAATTTTAGCATCACACACTCTAGATCTAGCCACCTCTGAAAAAACACCCACTTAAGACTGCTTGAAGCTTTGAAGGAACATTTAAACACAAGCATAAACACTTCTGATCAGATTTTTTCTCTTACCTTTGCCTAATCCTATAAAAATCTTTCTACTCTGCAACTAGATCCTTTGCATCAGTTCTCGTCCCTCCTCATATTAGTTTAAGGTTTCAAAGATTTCCTCTTGCATCTCCCTGTTCCCAAATTCTATATTGTGACTAGTATAGCCATAAAGTATAAATATTTTGAGAGTTCACTATAAAGTTAATGTTTTGAATTCTTTTTCATTTTCAGAGGTATGGCTGCCATATTTTAAGCATATTTGCTGTAAGTCAGCACTTGAATTGTCTTAATATGTACACCATACTTGGGGATTGCTTCTCTAGGTTTAAGGGCGGTACATAATTATTTCTTAGTATATTAATATACAACTTGTGTTAGGCAACACTATTGTAGCTCATTCAGAAGATACTATTAGTTTATTTATTTATTTTTGCAGGACCGGGGCTCAAACTCATGACCTTGAACTTGCCATGCAGGCACTTGTGCCACAGAGCTATCTCCTGGCCTAGTATATATTGTTAGTGTCACAAATAATTTTCATTATTTCTCTATAAGGAACACTCAGATAAGATTTGTGACATTAATGATATTGGAATACATTCCAAGAGAACTTGGTTATTGGGCTAATCACACTGCATCCTCCCTTCCCAAATTAAAAAAAAGGTAGTCAAGCCCTTGCTAAAAGTTCATTGCTGAAAGGCCACTGATGAGATCTCTGTGCTACCAACAACGTCTTTGCACTATAAGTGTCCACAAAGCTCAGTGCAAAGCAAAAACAGAAACACACACAAACAAGGCAACAAAATGCCCTACAAAGCTCTGACTTCCACCAAAGCTGGTCCCAGAGCTGTCAGGGGGAAAAAATAGCATAAGCCATACACGTAAAGTACTTGAAAGGTTAACAGAGGAGGTTAAAAAACAAATCAAAGAGGAATTCAGTGAGACCACAGAAGATATGGCTGAATAGGCCAAGATAGACCATGGAAGCAATAACCAAAACGATCTAGGAGCTTTCAGAAGATAATCATAAAAAGCTAGATGTGCTAAACAAAATCACACAAAACATGACTGACTAGTTTACCAAACAATTAGAGTCCATGGAAAGATCTTAAGCAGAATTACAGGAAATTAAAAGCTGTACAGATTGTGTGTGTAGCAGAAGTGACCAATATGAATTTTAGAACTAGAAGAAAATGATGCCTCCCAATGCCAGTTCCTCAAAGCTCTTTTAAAGCAACAAGAGAATGTGAAAAATGGGCCCATATAGCTTCTAGATGATGCAATGAAGACTAAGAGTAATTGGCAGAAGTGAAAAATCAGAAGATAAGACTAATGGCATAAAAAACTGTTTACAAAAACAATAGCAGAAAATTACCTATATATATGTGAAAAAGTAAACATGCAGTTAAATGAAGCATATATAATTCCAAATAGCCATGAGCAAAAGACAGCCTGTCCATGATACATCATATTCAAAGTACCAGAAGTCTGACACAGAGTCAAAAGCCTTAAAAACAGTCAGATACAGATAATGATTCTCATAGTAAAGGTAAACCCAGTAGAATTATAGCAGATTTCTCCACGCAAGCCTTAAATGCCAGGAGGACTTGAGTGAAGTATTTTAAGCCCAAAAGATAACAATTTCCAATCCAGACTTAAGTATACTGCAAAACTTTCTTTGAAAATTGGCACAGTGATGAATTATTTCCAAGACAAGGGGCACTTCAGGAAATTAATGACTTCCAAAACAACATTATGAAAAATTCACAAGAATTTCCTAGAAAGAGATAATGAAGCTAACAATGCCAATAAGAAAAAGCAAGATTACCTGGCAAGTTGAGTAGCTAAACAAATCAAAACTAAATAAAAGAAACCAAACCAACCAAAATCAACCAATCAATTAAACAAACAAATAAACAAACATCAAGTAAATGAACAACAGCAAAATAACTGAAAAGAACAAAGTCAATAATTCAATAACAATACTCAACGTGAATGGCCTCAATTACCCAATCAAAAGACATAGATTGACAGAATGGATCAAGAAACCAAACCTAGCAATAGACAGTATATAAGAACACATTTAATTAAAAAAAAAAAAAACTCTCACAGATTAAAAGTCAAAAGATAAATAACAATGTTCTATGCAACCTGACCCTGGAAAAATGCAGAAGTAGCTAGCTTCAAGCCAAAATTAATCAGAAGGGACAATGAAGTTCACTGCATAATGTTCAAAGAAATAATTCAACAAGAAGAGATAGCAATTATAAATATATATACCAAACACTAGCATATTCAACCTCATAAGACAAAAGCTAACAGACATGAAAAATAAGTAAACATCAATGAGATTGTAATGAGGAATCTCAATACCCCATTGTCATAAATGGACTGATCAATTACAAAAAATAACCAAGGAATGTCAGAGTTGAGCAAAAATTTCAAACAGATGACTTAATAGATATCTACAGAATATTCGCTCCAACAATGACAAAATACATACTTTTTCAGGAGCATATGACACTTTCTCTAAAATAAACACACACTAGCCCATAAAATATGCAATAAAATTTGCAATAAATGCAGAAGAATCAAAATTACCTCATGCATATTATCAGATCATGACGCAATAAGACTAGAAATCAATGACAAAAGAAACTATGTAAACATGGAAATTAAACAATACCCTTTTGAATAAAGAATGGGCCACATATGAAATTAAAGAAGAAACTAGACAGCTTCTGCAACCAAATAATAATGCCAGCGTGACACATTCTATGGAGTACAATGAAAGCACTCCTGAGAGAAAAATTTATAGCAGTGAATTCCCACTTCAGAAAAACAATGAGCTCAAATTAATAACATGATGCATGTCAAAGTCTTAGAAAAACAAGAACAATCCAAAACTAAAGGTAGTACAGGGAAGGAAATTATGAAAATCAGAGCAGAAACTAATGAAATTAAGATAAAAAGCATACAAAGAATTGATGTAGCGAAGTGTTGGTTCATTGAAAAAAAAAAAAAAAAAAAAAACGCAGACAAAATAGATAAACCCTTAGCTAATATTACCAAAATAAGGAGAGAAAAACTCAAACCTATGCAAGTAGATACAAAAATGGCAAAATAACAACAGGTTCTACCTCAAGTCCTGTGGATCACTGGTTATTACTTTGAGAACTTGTACTGTAATAAAATGGGAACTTCAGAAGAAATGGATATATTCTTAAATACATATGAACTACCAAAGCTGAACCAAGAAGATAGAACGTTCTGAATAATGCGATATAGTTGATGAAACTAAAGAAATAATAATAATTTTTAAAAAGTACCTGTTGTAATGTTCTGTGTTGGTGCAGAAAGAAACGATGAGAAGACCCGATGAATAAACTTCAGAGGACTCACTGAGACTTGTCTCTCTCAAAGTGAGCCCAGAGTTGCAGAAACAGCTCACTTTTATTGAGGGCTACAAAAAGGCTATGGAATGTGTGAGACTACTTTACAGATTACAAATCACTATGTCTTCTATGATTTGCCTAACACTAGGTTCACACAGATGCTAACAGATAACCAAGGAGCAGGGGAGGTGACAACCCTTAACATCCCAAGCAAGAGATCAGAAAACAGGGCACCCGGAAAGGAAGCTGCTATCTGCAGGTGTAAATCTCAGCTTTCTGGGACCTACAACAGACAGCAGCCCTCTCGGGGCTCTGTTTCTTGTTTACTGCTTCTCAGGATATCAGTTGGGCATATTGCTATAGTACCAACTAAGAAAAGCCCACTGAGATGGGCTGCTGAATTCTACAAGAATTTTAGAGGAAATCTCATACCAATATCCTTAAACTTTTTATGTAGTCGAAAGGGAAGCAGTATTCCCAAAGTCATTCCTAGAAGCAAACATCACCCTACTTCCAAAACCAGAAAAGGATCTGGGCAAAAAAGAAAACTAGATGTCAATCCTTTTAATGAATATTGATGCAAAAATTCTCAGTAAAAAACAGAATGCAGCAAATCATCAATTTCCAGCAAATCAATAAATTATGATCAAGAAAGATTTATTGTAGGGACGCAGGGATGATTGAAAATATGAAAATCAATAAATGTAATACATCACATAAATAGAAGCAAGGACAAAACATCACATGATTATCTCAACATATGCATAAAAAACATTTGACAAAATCCAACATCAATTCATGATTGAAAAAAAAATTTGGAGAAAATAGGTATTTATCTCAATCTAGTAACAAACTGTCTGTGACAAATCAACTGCTAATATCACATTAAATGGACAAAAGCTGAAGGTTTCCCCTTTAAAATCAGGTGCAAGACAAGGATGTATGATTTCATCATTTCTGTTCTACATAGATCTTATAACTGTAGCCAGAATAATTCAATAACAGAAAGAAAAGACATGGGCCAAAACAGAAGAAATTAAATTATCATTATTTGTAGATGACACGATTCTCTACACAGAAGATCCAAAAAACTCTACCAAAGGATTCCTGGATTAATAACCAAATTCATTGGCATAGCTGGATACAAAATACTCCGAAATCAACAGCATTCCTGTACACCAATAAACTCACTGGAGGAAAAGTTAATGAAACAATACCTTTCACAAAAACATCAATAAAAACAAAATCTTTAGGAATTAACCCAACCAAGGAAGTGAACAATGTCTACAGTGAAAACTACAGTGGTTTGGAAAAGGAGCTCAAAGAAGACATCAGAAAATGGAAAGCCATCTCCTGTTGTAGCTAAGCCGAACCAATGGAGTCCAAATGGCCATACTTCCAACACAGATCTAGTATATTCCCAGTAGCATTTTTTTCACAGAACTAGAGAAAGGAATCCCAAAATATTATGGAACCAAAAGAGACACAGGACAGCAAAAGCAGTTCTGGATGATAAAAGTAATTCAAGGTACATCACAGTGCCATCTGGACTTTGTTATACTACAAAGGTATAATGATAAAAACACTAATGGTATTGGGAGAAAAAAAACAAAAACAAGTTGCAGATTTCTGGAACAGTGGAACAGAACAGATGTTGTAGAAAGAACTCCAGACATGTGCAGGCACCTTATCTTTGACAAAAGGGCCAGATGCTTTCACTGGAGGAAGGATAGTGTCTTTAACAAATGGTGCTGGGAAACTAGGTATACACATGCTGAAGATTGAACCTAGACCCATGTCTTCTCCATGCACTGAATTAAGTAAAAATGGATGAAGGCTCTAAACATTAACATAGAAACAATCTTCTGGAAGACAGAAGAGATAAAACTCTTGAAGATATAGGTGCAGAAAAAACTTTCTAAGCAGAATACTAGTTACACAAAGGCAAAGAAATCCACCAGCAGAGTGAAGGGACAACTTACAAAATGAGAAAGAAAATTGCCAGTCACTCCTAACCCAAAAGATAATTAGCTAAAATACATTCAGAACTCCAAAAATGGGAACCTCTTAAATTTAAAAACTTTTAAGCACTTGCCTGGTAAGCACAAGGGCCTGAGTTCATTTCCCAGTCAAAATAAATAAGTAAGTGCATAAATAAATAAAATTGAAGACTCAATCAGAAAATGTTATCTGAAGCTCAAATGGCCAATAAACACAAGTAAAAAAATCAACATTGTAGGAAATTCAAGAAATGCAAATTAAAACATCACTGAGATTCCATTTCAGCCCAGAAGGAATGGCTATCACTTAAAAATCAGTCAATAACAAATGCTGAAGAGGCTGGGGGTAGGGGGTAAGAAATATTCACTTTGAAAATCAGCATGGAGCTTTCACAGAAAACTAAAACCAGAAATTCTGTTTGACCCACCTATTCTCCTTGGAATCTTCCCAAAGGAATGAAAGACATTCATGTCATAGTGATGTATGCATACCTGTGTTTATACCAACACAGTTTATAATAGCTAAGTCTTGGAATGATTAGCCTGTATGTCCATCAACAGATGAACTGACAAAGAAATTTATATACAGTGAAGTACCAGCTTGGCATGAAGAAAAAGATGAGTCATTTGTAGGAAAATGAATGCACTTCGAGATTATAATGTTGAGTGGTAAATCAGACACAGCACATGCACAAACTTAAATATCACATGGTTGCCATAAATGAGAAACCCAATACATAAATAAAGTGCAACATAAAAGACAGATAATGGAACAAATGAAAAAGAGAAGAAAAAGCTATTGTAAGCCAGAATGGAAAATGTATCCAAATACGTCCACTTGATTTTGTTTATCTTATGTGTTTTATGTTTTTTGCATGTTATCTGGCTGTTAATCTGTATTTATAATAATTAATATGATGAGGACTTACAAAATAAATGAATCTGGTGCTGGCAAAATTATTATTTTTTTTAAAGGGGATCGAGGAGAGAGAATTGAGATGCTATATATGTGTACCAATTCCCTACAAACGTAATCATCATGCATAGCAAACATGTACTGATAAAAATATTAAGGTAAAGAGAACTTTAAAGAGTGAGATGAAATGCAAACCTCTGAAATTTGGCAAAGCTTTTATCTAGTTAGATGAAGGAGCTAAGAGAGAGGATTAATATCATTGCCAGGAAACTGCTGTTCAATGCAATGAATGTTTCCTCTGAATGTCACGTTTACTCACTTTATAGAACAATTATTGTGCCTAATTACATCCATTTGGGAAGATGTATCCAGATAGGCCCAGGGGCATCCAGCAGTCCCTATCGCTGCAGCTGGACTAGGACGGCAGCAGAGGTGGAGGTGGCCCTTGTGCTATTATTGCTCACTGGAGAGGGCCTTGCATACAAGGGCAGTGGCTCAGCTTTCAGCCCTAGGGATACAGTTTCAGGTCCTGCTTGGCCACTTCCTAGCCCTGTGACCCGATAGCTACTTATTCTCTAAATTGAGACTATTACCTTTTCTTTTACAAGGTTGTTGTAGGTGCATATTAAGTTCCCAGTATATCATACCCATTATTATTGTCAAGCCACAGCATAACTAGTGACATACAGGATGGCCACCCAGTTGTGGTGAGATCTTGCCCTGTGTCTGTGGGGAGCTCACATCAGTCATCATGGTGCTCTCAGCCTACGGTAGGTGACTAAGTGGGGACAGACAGATGTTAAGGGATGGATTTTGTTCACTCAGCACTGGAGCTACTACAGCCAAGGGGAGCACTTTAAGGAGGGCCTTGGGGTGCTTTCTGGAACAGGGAGTCTGGAGAATCAGGGAGCAGGCGGGTGAGCTGAAGACTGAAGCAGACATCTGCCATGGAGCCACCACCAGCTCCCACCAACCTTCTAGAAGGTGCTGGTTCTTCAGCTCCAGTGTGTCTTACTGGACGGGGCTGGGAGGAGGCACCTCTTCCTTTCCCAGCCATCTTTTCTCTCTTCAGGTGTCGTTTTGTTTTGGTTTTGATGGTGCTGGTGATACTGAGGATAGAACACAATGTTTTTGCACTGAGCTATATTCCCAGCATTTAAAAATAATTTTGAGACACTAAGTCACTATAAGTGACTATAAGTTGCTCCCTAAGTCACTATAAGTTGCTCTGGATGGGTTTAAGCTTATGATCCTCCTGTCTCAACCTCCCAGGGTGCTAGGCTTACAGGAGTGTGCCACCACTGCTAGCTCTTAATGATCTTGCTGACAAGTCCTATGAGCACTCCACAGCCATATAACAATAATAAAAAAAAATGAGAAAGCTCACTTGGAAACTATGAGAAATTTTAAGTATGTAAAACTGGCCAGGGTAGGACCCACGGGAGCCTGTGGCAGTGAGTCAAGTTGGCCAGAAAGTGTTAGGCAGGTTGGGAATGAGCACTGGGCTGAGAATGCTGAATATTGTAGAGCAAGGGAAATATCCAGAGAGTGCGATGGGGAAAACTCTTGCGTTGGTTGGACAAGTAGGGCCTGCTACAAATGCCACTTGTGGTTCTTCTTTAAAAAATGTATTCGGAGCCAGGTGTGGTGGAGCATGCCTGTAATCCCAGCACTTGGGAGGCTGAGGCAGGAGGATCAGTGTGAGTTAGAGACCAGCCTGGGCTACCAAAGTAAGCTCAAGGCCAGCCTGAACTGCATAGCAAGACCCTGTTTCAAAAAGACAGTAAATAAATAAATAAATAAATAAATAAATAAATAAATATTAAAAAATGTATTTGGTACAGGGTGTCACTACACAGTTTGGACTCATGGTGAGCCTCCTGTTTTCAGCCTCCCCAGCACCAGGATTGCAGGTGAGCACCACCACTCTCAGTTCGTGGCCTGGGGGATGAGGCCGGCATGGCGTGTAGTGTTGGGGGCTGAACCCTGGTCCCTGCACTGGCCTAAGCAGGTGCTTAGTATGCTGAGCTATCTCACCAGCTTTTCACCTGTGGTTCTTGAGTGTGGATGTCCCTGGACACTCAGCTGTTTACCGCTGAGCCCTGGTCTCCCTTTCAGCACAGGAGCTGTGCTTTTTCTCCTGCTCTCTGCATGGTCTCTTCTATGCATAGCCTAGATTCTGTATCAGTACGGATGCTTGAGCTTCTCTGGTCTTCGTCTAGGTTTAATAAATAGGCATTCGAATACTTCAGTTGCTGATTCATTGATCAGCAAGGTATTTACTTAAACCTCAACACTTAGTCCTTTAGCAAGCGCTAATGACAAGCTGGGCAGGGTGTCATACATGCCTCGCACATCTTGTTGTCATAAACATTACATGATGCACGTGCTCGTATTTGTTTTGCAGGCATGGACAGTGTGCCTCGGGGGAGGTTATTTATCATGCCCAGTTCCCATGGCTACTACTTAGTAGGGCCAATATTCAGACTCAAGCTCTGTCTAAAACCAGGGTTGGTGCTTAAATGCAGTGCTCTAGGGCTTCATTATCCATCATTGTTTAAATCATGGCTTGCTTATGTCTTTAAAGGTGAGATCCTAGAGACTGCAGATGAATGATGTCTGGGGAACAGGGCAAGGAAGTCAGTTTATTTATAGTACTTTCATATTATACCAATCTAGTTTTATAGTTTTCTATATACTTACAGATATATTTTATTTAATATGAGAAGGCCAACTATGAAGGCATGATTGGTAACTGGTGAAGATACAATGATAAAACAAAACAACAACAAAAAACAACACTGCTTTCTGGGGTGCTGCTGTCCAATGGAAGGGGGCAGATAAGCAAAGGAACATTGAAGACGGCTCTGCTTGGAGGCTGTGTGAGCCTCCTCTGAGGGATGCCAGGTCCACGTTAAGCACAAGGTGTCTCCCTGGGTAAGCTGATTCCTGAATGTTAAAGATCAGACAAAGTCAGGGAAAGAGTATGTCACTAGGACAAGATATTGAAGGCTTGGAGGTTTTGGGCTGGGCCAGGGATGGAGAGATCAGTTTGGCTAGAATTTAAGCCAGTAGCTAGAGATAAGGCCATGGTAAGGGGTGGGAATTGGAGAGGTAGGCAAGAATCAGGTCCTGCAAAGGTCTAGAATGCTGGCTAGGACTCAGCCCATATCTTAGAAAAAGGGGGTGTTATTGAATAGCTGTCTACAGAGAAAAGACCTGTTAGTTTTAGAAAGCCACTGCAGAGGGCTGGCCAAATACCTCAGTGGATTAAAGTGCCTGCAAGCAGGCTCAGGGGCCCAGGGTACTGGGCCCTGCTGTGCTGGCCCTGCCCCTGAGGTGCACAGAGAAGGCAATTGAGACTGGGCATGGTGGCTCACGCCTGTAATCCCAGCTCTACAGAGGCTGTAAACAGGCGGATCATTATGAGTCTGATCTAGCAGGGAGACCCTGAACACCCTGTAGATCCTTCCCTAAAATTAAAAAAAAGAAAGAAGGAAGGAAGGAAGAAAAAAAGAAAGAAAGAAAGAAAGAAAGTCACTGGGAGAATAGTAGAGAAAAATTCAAGTGGGGAATGAAGTGGGCAGCATTCAGGAACCCAGGAGGGCCCAGTGAAAAGGACTGCAGGGCACTGGACTTGGTTAGAAGGCTTTCAATTACCACTTCCTCTCTACCCCAAAGCAGCAAATACACATCATGCCTCTGTCTTAATATAATCCATGTGATATTTTAATTCATGTTCATATTCTTTTCAAACTGATGCCCATCTCTTATAAGGTGCAGACACCACAGAGAGCTGCAGTGGCAGGGTACTCATCAAGGTACATGACCATGGCATGTCATTTGACCCTCCTGTCAACCTTCCAAGAAAGGACTTCTTATCTTCATCTTCTGGATAAAGAGGCATAAGTGCAGAAATGTTAAGCACTTGTCCAGAGTCTCATAGCCTTGCCAGAAATGGAATTCTAACTAAATGCGTTTGGGGTATTTGCTTTAGATACAGCTTTTTTCTTTTCTGCTCACACCCACATTTTATAACTGTGTGTTAGCAATCCAGTCATGTAAGAAATGTGTTTTTATACCCTCCAATTCTCATGATTAAATAAGGTTCAAAGGTTGTGTCAGGCACCAGAACAATTTGAAAAAAAATTTTTTTGTATGTTAGCCTTGTTAGATCCTTATATATATTCTTGAAAGGCGGACAAGGAATTACCTTCACATGTAATGAAGAATTATTTGAATAGAGATGCCAAGGCCATTCAGTTAAGTGAATGACAGTCTTCCTGATCTCAGTGCTCTGAATTCATCCTCTGATATTTTATTGTTCTTTATAGATTATGAATTTAAGTGGCAGATGGCATCAAGTGACAGTATTTAGTTAGTAGAACTCTGGAACTGTCTAACTTCCTGGTTGTCTCTGCTTGTACATCCAACCCAACCCAGTCAAGAAATGCTAAGGACCTAGCTGTATTCAAAGATGCTCAGTCGGTTGAGGGGAGCAAGTGGCAGACAGAAGGATGGGGATGGATGGTGGAGGTGAAGCTGAGGATGCACTGGGGGGCAGGTGTCCTCGAGGTCTGCATGGGACATTTGGGGCTTAGGAAAGGGATTATTCATCTTGGTTAGGGTGGGGCAAAGGGCTCTGACAAGCTTCACAGAGGTGGCTATGGAGGCAGAGCTGCATTTCTTTTGGGAGGGAAGGGCAGAAACAACAATGACAATAGTGTTATTCTTTAAGTCACTGCTGTCATTGTGCCCTGTTTGAAGAACCTCACCAGTATGATTTTTCTGTCCTTCCTGATAATCCATGAGGTATCAGCTAATATCTCCATTCTGCAGATGAGCAAATGAAGGCTTGGAGAGGACTTGTCCCTCAGCGTTTGAGTCCAGCTCGTTCTCTTTTTTTTTTTTTTTTTGTATTTTTGAGACAGGGTCTCGCTGTGCAATTGAGGCTGGCCTTGAGCTCACTTTTGTAGCCCAGGCTGGTCTCGAACTCGCACCAATCCTCCTGCCTCAGCCTCCCGGTAGCTCGTTCTCTTAACCATGGCACGGAGGCTGAGCAAAGCATCAGAGGTGCATGCTGATGTCCAGCTGGCTCAGGGTGCA
>PVJA010013895.1:0-48568 GCA_004027025.1 Myocastor coypus | reverse complement strand
AACCCTATGTCTTCTTGACCTGCACAGTCAACAGTGCTAGCATGCCCATCCTGGGTTCCTAGGATAACTCTTCTTAGACCCTGCCTGTCTGCCTTCTGTGAAGGGGGTGAGCCATTGTTGACCTGGTATCTGTAGTCAGGGCTGTTATAATGGGAGAGGACCCTAGAGATTTTTTTGTTTTTTTGTTTTTTTTTTTTTGCTTTTTTAGACAGGGTTTCACTGTGCAGTTCAGGCTGGCTTTGAGCTCACTTTTGTAGCCCACGCTGGTCTCAAGAACTCACAACGATCCTCCTGCCTCAGCCTCCCAAGTGCTGGGATTACAGGTGTGAGCCACCACGCCCAGCGGACCCTAGAGATTTGGTGTTTAAGTTTTTTTTCTTTCTTCACTGAGGCCTCTGGTGCTCTCAGCCTCTTTATTATTATTATTATTTTTTTTTTTTTTTTTTTTTTTTTTTTTTTTTTTTTTTTTTTTTTTTTTTTTTTTTTTTTTTTTTTTTTTTTTTTTTTTTTTTTTTTTTTTTTTTTTTTTTTTTTTTTTTTTTTTTTTTTTAAGGGAAGGTTCTATAGGGTGTTCAGGGTCTTGCTACTAGATCAGACTTGTAGTGATCTGCCTACATGCAGCCTCTCAAGAGCTCAGATTACAGGCGGGTGCCACTATACCTATCTCATCATGCCCCAGGGGCTGGGCCAGTGCTGCTGCCAGAGCAGGCCTGGGGATCGAACTGAGCTATTTGGCCAGCCCTAGCCTCTTCAAATTTGTGGGGTTTTTTTTTGTCTTTTTGAGACAGGGTCTTGCTATGCAGCTCAGGCTAGCCTTGAGCTCACTTTTGTAGCCCAGGCTGGTCTCGAACTTGCACCGATCCTCCTAGCTCAGCCTCCTGAGTGCTGGGATTACAGGCGTGAGCCACCACACCCGGCTATATTTTGTTTTAGATACTTGTTAGTTTCTGGTGGCCAATTTAGTGAAGGAAAGATGACAGTTCTTAAATGTATATGATTGTGTATCCTGAGATTGTGCCCTGCTCTTGTTTGACAGTTTATGTTCTTTTTAGGGGGGAATATTTTTGTATTTTATTTTTTAGTCTTTTTGAGACAGGGTCTTGCTATGCAATTCAGGTTGGTGTTAAGCTTACTTTGTAGCCCAGGCTGGTCTCAACTTGCAAAACTCTTCCTGCCTCAGCCTTCCAACTGCTAGGATTATAGGCATGTGTTACCACACATGCCCAGCTTGTAAATCATCTTTTGAACTTCCCTTTCTAAGCCTATTCATTCTCAGTGGTTTTCAGGTGCTCCTCTTTACAGTAAGGATATTAATTTGAGGTTAACATGCATTAAATATATGAGTTAAAAACATGCCCATTACTTTGTATGCATAAAGATATTTTATTTCCTATTTCTTCTTCTAGATTACCCAAAGCAGTCAAGAGGAGAATTAATGCCCTAAAGCAGCTGCAGGTGAGGTGTGCACACATAGAAGCCAAGTTCTACGAAGAGGTCCATGACCTGGAGAGGAAGTATGCAGCATTGTATCAGCCTCTGTTTGACAAGGTGGGGAATGTTTTTGATTCTTTTGCTTAACGTGTTATAATTCCACCTCTGTGTGACCCCAGGACTCGTCTTTTCAGAGACGTTATTTATAAGCCCATCTTAACTCTTGAGTTTCCAAATAACTTAAAATTGTGATGTTTCATGTGTGTTTGAACAGAGAAGAGAATTTGTCACTGGTGATGTGGAACCAACAGATGCAGAGTCAGAATGGCACAGTGAAAATGAGGATGACGACAAGTTGGCTGTAAGGGTTTTTGTTTTTTTTTTTCGTTCTTTAATAAATTTAAAAATTGAGATGCATAATAAAAATTATAACAACATACATGAATGCACATGAATAATTGCCATCATAATCACCACACAGGTCAAGAATATAAGCCAGGGGTGGGGGTGGCATCACACTTGGTTATCCAGCACTGAGAGGAAGTTTAAGCCTTTTTGCTGAGGAAGCCTAGATTCTCTTGCAATGTGAAGGTGATGGGTTAAAGTGCCAGTACTACAAAGAAAAAAGGGTGTTGTCAGAAACAGAGAACATTTTTGATGATATTTAGGCATGGTTAAAGCTTCCCAAACAATGGTAGAACTACCAGTACTACTCCAGTGTTCTTCTGTTGGGTCACAGTACATAGATCCTCTGTGACATTGTCTGGCATCAGATAAGGTGCTGCCAGTTCCTATGCTGACTGGGGCACAGCCCCTTTTCAGTGTTCATTATGCTGTAATATTGAAATACAGGTCACAGGAGCCAAGAGAAATTATAGTGCCAGGAGTGGTCTTAGGGGAACTGCAGGGAAATACCAAGATTAACTTTATTGGCCTATAATTGTGTGTGGGTTGGGGAGTGTTTGAACTGAGGCCTCATAAGTGCTAGGCAAGTCCCTACCACTGAGCTATACCATCTGCCAGTGTCACTGCAATTTATTTTTTATCCTCTAGCATTAACTTCCAGGAGTTTTTGTTTTGAAATGTGTTCATCTTGGTAGGTATATGTGATTTGGACCTTTTAAAAGTAGGCAGACCTCGTCACTGGATGAGTTTAGCTGTATGGTACTCCTTAAAACTGAAGAAAATCTGCCTTTGCTAGTTGAAAAAAACTTGTGTGACCCTTTTATCCTAGCAAACCTTTGTGGCTAAGCAAAGCATTTGGAATTCACTCGATTGTATTAAGGCTTTGTCTATGCTCCCTCTATGTACCTTTACCTTGGGGATGTGATATTATAAGGCTGCACAATGTGAGGTAGCCATTTCCTAAGCACTCGTATATCTGTGTATGTGGCTGTCTACTGCATCCAAGTGGAACCATTCAGGCTGGCCTCCAGCTCACGCTATAGTCCTGGCCAGCGTGCCTCAGCTTCCTGAGCTCTGGGATTACAGGTGTATACCACCATGCCTGACTTTTTTTTTTTTTTTTTCTTCCCTACTTTATTTTTAATCAAGTTCTTACTTTGTAATTAGGTTAGCCTTGAACTCACATGGTAGCCCAGGCTAACCTCAAACTTCAAGTGATCCTCCTACCTCAGCCTCCTCAGTGCTGGCATTACCAGCCTGTTCTATCATGCTGCCTTGTTAAATTATACTTATTTATCTATTTTTACTTAATTTTGTGGTGTTTGTAGTAAAACCCAGAGCTTTGAGCATAGAAGTCAAGTGCATTTGTTCTTGAAGTGAATTTTTCCATTTGAACAGTAATGAATGTGATCGCGTGTGTAGGCTTCTACAAGTTCTCTTCATCCAAGGACTGGTAGCTTACCATTTTAATGCTGGATAGCTTTTTCCAAGTCTGGTAATGTTTTTCCATTTATTTAGCTTTTTCTACTTGATGTAAGATTTTACCTTGTGGCTTGGAGGTGCTGCCTCATCTCTAAGAAGATTGGTCTTTGTGCAGGACCCTGAAATTAGATTCTCTGTTAAGCCTTTGAACAATTTGTAAAATTTCTTTCTTTGTGATAACTTTTATTTTGCATGTTTATTTTGTAGGGAGACATGAAAAATAAAGTAGTTATAGCAGAAAAAGAAGCAGCAGCAGCTGAAGAGCTAAATCCCAAAGGAATCCCCGAGTTCTGGTTCACCATTTTTAGAAATGTGGATATGCTCAGTGAGTTAGTGCAGGTGAGTGAAGCACCGCCTGGGAGACTTCCTGGTAGTCTTGTGAAGTGATTTCCTTCACCTGCTTATCCTGATTCTGAGAGACTTTTGGATGCTGAAAAAGGTGCCTTCTATGAGTATGTACTTGGGTAACTGTTCTGGTCTCCAAGGGAGGGATTTTGGGTGGAGGGGCTCCTGATCTCCTGCAGTTCTTTTTTTTGTCTTTGAGACAGGGTCTCATTATGCAGTTCAGGCTGGTCTTGAGCTCGCTTTTGTAGCCCAGGCTGGTCTCAAACTCACACCAGTCCTCCTGCCTCAGCCTCCCAAGTGCTGGGATTACAGGCATGTACCACCACACCCGGTTCCTGCAGTTCTTGAGACAGGGCTGGCTTGAGCCAGTGCCTGAGAGATGCCCACTGTCCCCTGTAGAAGCCTCAAGCTTCCCTTGGAGTTATCTTCTCGGGTTTATCCCTGTTCTGTCCTCCTGTCTTGTGAGCACAAAGGAGCCTGAGGATGGGGCCAGGGCAGGAGTCCCTTTGGAGGAGAGGAGCTCTGTGCTGTGCATGCACAGGTGCGCGACTTGCTGTGGCTTTGAAATGGACTCTTGTCCAGCCTTGCTTGAAGCATGAAAATGTAACAAGTTGCAAGTATTTTCTAACCATTTCCTTTAAAAGGTTCTACAAAAAAATCAACCTTTCTTGTCTACTTTTCTATAATGAAATAACCAATTGAAAAGTGGTGCCTGACTCTTCTGAAAAGAGATATAGTTTCTGTTTGTAAGAGACAAAAGCAGGTCCTTCCAAGTCTCAGTTATGAAGACACCCATGCCTGCTCTCAGGCTTGCCTTGACAGCTCCTGTTCTTTTTTTTTTTTTTTTTTTTTTGCAGTACTGGGATTGAATTCAGGACCTTGTACTTGCATGACAGGTGCTTATCCTACTGAACTATCTCCTTGGCCCCAACAGCTCCTGTTCTGAGCCTTTGTTTGCATGGTACTTTTACCACAGCCCAGTTGCTATACCTTGCAAACAGCTGTGTTGTGATTTGTACAGAGTTTTAACAAATACTTTTTTTAATCGCTCACCACACTGGGGCCAGGAAGATAGCTCAGGGGCACAAGTGCCTGCCTGGCAAGTGCAAAGTCCTGAGTTCAATCCTCAGTTCCACACACACACACAAAAAGAACTTTACCACATCGCTGTCTGTGCTCCTTGTCTTGATTTCCCTCCATCCTAAACTGAAATTTTGGGAATGGAAAGAATGGCAGCACATCTCCCAATCCAGAGAGGCACCTAAGTAGAACAACTTTGTTTTTTGGGGTCTGATTTGCACATGTGCAAGTGTGTGTGTATAAAAATGGGATTAGATTATCGTGTGCTAGATACTCGTTGCCAAAATTCAATCTTAGAGAGCTATATCCTCCCTTGACTGTAAAGAGTCACCTGAATAGTTTAAAATAATACATCGTTGCTGCCTCCACTGGCACCAAAGTCAGGTTTTGGTTTTGGTTTTGGTTATTTTGTGTTGCTGAGGATGGAGCCCATAGCCTTGAGAATGATTGGCAAGCACTCTACCACTGAACTGCACTCTTAGTTCTTGAGGTTCTTAGAAATTCTTTGTCTGAGTCTGGTATACCCCATGATGGTGGAGCAGAACCTCCTAGTGTAGGTCCTCTGAAACTCTAGGGTGTGGGCTACTTGTGGAATCAGTTGTGGGTCTTTTTTTTTTTTTTTTTGGTGGGACTGGGTTTTGAACTCATTACCAGGAGCTATCTCCCCTGCCCAAGTTGTGGGTCTTGAGTGGCCCTGCAAATGAACTTTCTTATGTGTTCTGGGTCTTACAACACACCCTGCTAGCAGGGACATGCTTAGGAGTAAAGAGAAGTTATAGAGATGAGATTTTCAGTGTGAGTCAGATGACTGGGTTGGATGACTAGCCCCGGTTGGCTCAGTGTGGCTACCCAGCCAGCTGTGCAGCAACTTAGGTGGGAAGAGGCATCTCATGAATATTACTACGTGTTTTTTTGTTTGTTTGTTTGTGTTTTTGTCTGTTTTTTTTTTTTTTTTTTTTTTTTTTTTTTTTTTTTTTTTTTTTTTTTTTTTTTTTTTTTGTGGGACCAGGGTTCAAACTCACAACCTTGCACTTACCAGGCAGGCACTTGTGCCTCGGAGCTATCTCCCCAACCCCTTATTACTACGTGTTGAGAGGTTATAGGTCACCATATTTCAATGGAGAGTGTCTTTGCATTTTTTCCACACTACTGTCAGTGCTTTATTTAAGCTATGAATTGGTGTGTGTGTGTGTGTGTGTGTGTGTGTGTGTGTGTGTGTGTGTGTGTGTGTGTGTTGTGTTTTAGGGAAGGGTCTACAAAGTGTTCAGGGTCTTGCTACTATATCAGACTTGTAGTGATCCACCTGTTTACAGCCTCCCAAGAGCTGGGATTACAGGCTGCACCATCATGCCCAGTCTCAATTGCCATCTCAGCTTGCCATGGGGGTGGGGCCAGTAGGATCAAACCCCAACCCCTGCGTCTCCTAGGAGCTTTAATCCACTGAGCTATTTGGCCAGCCCCGTGAATTGTTTTTGTTGAGATGTAAAGTTCTCATTAATATGGGAGATAGATTGTCATCTGCACTGTTTTTAGCCTGATAGCTGGTAATAGCAAGTAGTAAATCCCAAAGATGAAATTGACTTGTGGCTCTTAAGTTCCTTACTTGGGGATAGTCAAAATTAATTCCTACAAGTAGAAATATGAAAATTGGAAATGTGAAAATTTTATAGTCTGTGTTTCTGAAATGCCTATGGTGTCTGATTTGTGGGCATCAAATTATGCCTATACCCTGTAAAGCTGCCGGCCCACAAGGTACCCGACTGGCTAAGGAAACTTAAGAAAGGAGCAGTAGTTTCATACATTGGAGGACAGTAACAGAATGCTGCTACTTGGATTAGAAGAGATTTAGGTGTCCTTGGACTGTATACTCGAGGAAGCCAGACCAGTGCAAACATTCATTCTGAAGGCTGATTTGGTCATGCACCCTGCGATCTCAGCATTCTGGAAGGCAGAGGTAAAGGATTGCAAGTTGGAACCTAGGCCAAGTGGCTTACTGAGCTTTCATCTCGAAATAGTGGTGATATAGCCCAGTGCAAAGTCCCTGTGTTTCCTAGTACTGCAAAACAAAACAACAACAAAACTTAGGTTGGCAGTTGAGCTTGGCATTTCTAGCAGGTGGGGCAGTGTGCATGGTATAGACAGTGCCACCTGGTCTTGATACAGAGGATGTGACTGCTCTTGCTAGAATGGCTTCCTTTCAAAACTAGCTTAGAGGGTTGTTGTTTCATTTTTGTTTAGAGGTTGCTAGGTGTCTCTTTGCTTTGGCTGGATTTGTTTCTTTCTATAATGTTAGAAGAACTTAAAATTTGGAAGTCTGCAATTATCAGGCTCTAAAGACTTACTAGAACCTTACAAAATCTTGGGCTCAGTGCTAGACTTCAGTAGTAAAAAAGTGTTTCCATTGTTATAAACAAAGACCTGTCACTAGAGTGTGGTCACAAGTCATAGAACTCATTTTTTACATTATCTCTTGTAGACTCTTGAAATGATAGATAAAGTGTTGTTTTAAGCAGACAGCTACATATAGGAGTTGCAATCTCTTGCAAGTGATGCGTATTATGAGTCTTGGGGGAGCAACTGGACTAGGGATTTGGAGTATTATTGCCAGAAGTTGGAGAATGCCAAGAAGGCCTGCGGCATCTGATTTCTGGGCTCTTTGTCTTCCAGTGTGCTGAGGGTCAGCCGTCAGCCGTCTGGATAATGGTACTTCTGTTCTCTATATGCCATGACTGCAGGAGAGTTGTGAGGATGCTCTTACTGGATGGAGATGGGAAGCTTTCAGAGGTGCTACCCTATTGCTGGCATTGGTGGTCATAGTTATCCCTTTCTAAAAAGAAAGGGTGGTTGACATTGGTATTACATGCTTCAGTTCTACCACTTGGGAGGCTCAGGCAGGAGTATTGCCATAAGTTCAAGTCCAACCTGGACTATATAGTGATATCAGGGCCAGTCTGTATGTAATGAGGACCTATCTCAAGAAGAACACCCTTGGGGCCCAGCAGGATGGCTCAGTGGTCTAAAGCACCTGCTTGGGAAAGCTTGGGCGGCTTCAGGGACCGCGGTTCGATCCCCGGCACCACATGCTGCGCCAGCCCTGCCCTAGGGGTGGGCTGAGCCGGCCATAAAAATGAGTGAATAAACAAACAAAGGTTCTGAAACAAGAATAAAAATAATAAATAAAATAAAAAATTCTTTGCCGGGCGTGGTGGCCCACGCCTGTAATCCCAGCACTCGGGAGGCTGAGGCAGGAGGATTGGTGCGAGTTTGAGACCAGCTTGGGCTACAAAAGTGAGCTCAAGGCCAGCCTGAACTGCATAGCAAGACCCTGTCTCAAAAAGACAAAAAAAAAAGAGAACACCCTCTTGAAAGTATTTCTTGGCTCAGCTAACCATCCAAAGACACATAGTCTAAATAAATAAATAAATTTGGGTTGTTTTCCTAAAGTTTTTACTTGATGAGAACATAATTTCAATTGGGCACATTTTCTAACTTCTGGGAGTATACACCTGATGTGAGATGTGGATTGTTTTCTTAAAACCCATTAGAATTTATTTTTTATTAGGAATATGATGAGCCAATCTTGAAACATCTGCAAGATATTAAAGTGAAATTTTCAGACCCTGGACAGCCTATGGTGAGTACCACCCTGAGCTCCTGAGTAGCTAAGGGACCTGAAGCCATGGCAGGAAATCTAAACCCTGTTGTTGCTGGGAAGCGTTGAGTGAGACTACTTGCTGGGATTCAGGCTTCATCTCATGTACCTCTCTGTGCCTCATTCAGTTCTGTGGTTGGGAGTCTGAGGTAAACATTTGGACAAGTAACAACACACAGTGTCCTACCCCAAGGCCATGGAACAGAAAAAGATGGGAGGTATATCTGCAAGTGTGAGCAGCACTTACACAAAAGTCTGGAAAGACTGAGGAAAGAAATCTGCAAGGGTTTAGGCTAAAAATACTGTCATGTAAGATGTCTCCAAAATGATTGTACAAGTATGGTTATTGGAGTGGGTTTGCAGTTTGGAAGACCAGGTTCACCTCATCCAGCCTTTCCTCTGTCAGTCTTGCTGGCAGGCCTTGGCCTACCTGTTCCTCTCAGAGAGCATTGTTCATAATCTGACAGCCTGTATATGTCTGATAGATTGCATTCCAGTGCTTTGCGAACTCTAGTGATACATGACTGACCAGTAGCTTTCAATTTCAGATCTTGGGGGCATCTACTGTGTAAGTAGCTGTGGCTCAGGGATCTTGGGAGTTGAGAACCTGGGCCAGTTTTCTTCCCCGTGCATTTCAGAGTGCAGAGCCTAGAGCAAAGCCTACACACAGTAAGAGCTGCCCTTCTGGTCACATGGCCCACCATAGCACCTTATCCAGACTCAGCTGACGGGTTTTTTTCTTGAAGTCATTCTTTCTCTTCTTGCTCTTTTTCACTGGACACACATTTGAAGATTTCCGAGGTCTGTTTTCTTTTTCAACACATCACGTCTTCCATCTCATTAGATCCTAGTGTGTTGGTCTGTTGTGTGTCTCCTTATCTATTTCCTCCTGTTTGTCCCATTATAAAACCCACATGTGCTTATTACACAGTATGTAGAAAACAGACAAACATAGAAAATATTACAGAAGTTACTATCTTCTAAAAATAACTTCTCATAGCTTAATGAATTTCTCCATGACCTGTTCCTTTATAAGTTATTACATCTAAGAAAGAAGTAAAAACAAATCCATCCTCTGTCTACTCCCTCCAGAGGCCACCTGCCTATACACCTAGCATGTGTGGATTCATGTTGCACAGGCCTGGCTGGGGGAGCACTTGGGACCGTGGGAGTCTGCTGTACATGGTTTCCTTAACATTCCTCAGGTATTCCACTGTCTCCCATTCTGATCATTGCATTAGATAACACTCTTCCACCTACTTCATATCTAGATTGCTAATATTTTCCCAGTTTAATTTTTTTTTTTTTTTTTTTTTAGCCGGGCATGGTGGCTCACGCCTGTAATCCCAGCACTAGGGAGGCTGAGACAGGAGGATCGGTGTGAGTTCGAGATGAGCCTGGGCTACAAAAGTGAGCTCAAGGCCAGCCTGAACTGCATAGTGAGACCCTGTCTCAAAAAGACCAAAAAAAAAAAAATAAAATAATAATAATAATTAAATAAATAAATAAATAAATAATTTTTTTTTTTGACTGGATCAGAGGTGGTGAATGGTTAGAACATATGTTCCACTTACTTACATTTTAGCTAGTGAAAGTTTTTTACTTTTTAGCAAATTTTTTTCATTTTTTCATTTGAAATAATTGCAAAACCTAGAGCAAAGCTGAAGTGACTGTAGAGAATGCCTATCTTATGCCCTTCTCCCAGACCTACATGTTAATAGGTTGTGACCACCTACATGTTATTCTGCCAGAGACCTACATCGTTGTGTTAGCATAAAGATTGGCAGAAACAACCTTAGCTGCTCTGCTGGGAAAAAAAAATAAGGCTGAGTTTTCATTCTGTTGTTGAGAAGGATTTTTTGGGTAGCTTAGGCTGTGTTAAGGGCGGAACTAGTGCTGTTGTAGAGCTAGGGATTGAACCATGGTCCCCTGATCCTGACTGTTTGTTCAAGCAGGTGCTTTAAACAACTGAGCTAACCTGCAAGCTCCCTGTTCAGCTACTGAGATTGGGCCTATGTAGTGTACTGACAGTACAAGCCTGCGTAGGGGTATGAATATGGCCTATGTAGTGTACTGATAGTACAAGGCTGCGTAGGGGTGTGAGTACGGCAGCCTTACCCTGGGGTCGCTTCTTGGGCAGGTAATTAAGAGGTCCTTCAGTTTTCCCCAGTTGCATTTGAGTGACTTGATTAAGTAAAGGCAGAGGGGAAGGAAAAAAAAGAAAGTATAAAGAGGTATACTTTAAACAAATATAGTATAAGGAACTAGAAAAGAGAAAATAAGTAATTCTGCCTGCCTATTTGGAAGTAAGGAATGGTGCAAGATCAGGCATGATAATGCATTTGTGGTCCCACCTCACCCAGACTGCTGTCCATACAGCCCTGCCTTAAGCACCTCTGCAGGCCACTGCCCAAGCTCCTACCCCACTGCTCTTGCTCTCTCCCTGGGTTGCTTATAGCCAGTGCAGGCTCAGGAGGGGTTTCTTAGCTAAGCTTTGAGTTTGTGAGCTCTTGCCTTCTGCTCCAGAGAGAGGCACAGGAGCTGCTGGCCAGGCCCCTGTTGGTGACCCCTTTAGAGCTTTCAGTGATAATAGCTTGCTATGGCGTGTATGCCATAGGTTCACCACTTGACCTAAGCCCTCCTGGCTCCCTTCTTTCTACCCTTTTCTTGAAAGTTATTTTTTCACTTCTTGGGGAGGGAGTTTTTTTTTTTTGCCTTTTTGAGACAGGGTTTCACTATGCAGTTCAGGCTGGCCTTGAGCTCAGTTTTGTAGCCCAGGCTGGTCTCGAACTCGCACGGATCCTCCTGCCTCAGTCTTCCGAGTGCTGGGATTACAGGCGTGAGCCACCACGCCCGGCTGGGGAGGTAGTTTTAAAGTGTGTACATATGTATGGAGTTATTTTGAGTCTTCTCCTACCCCAACAGTTTTATCATTACAATGGCTAGCCTTGGCCTAGATCAAGTTGTGTTCTACATGCTGGTGTAGATGGACCCTGAAGACAGTTAATACAGAGGCAGAATGTTGCTGTTTGCATTGGTAAGATGAGGATCCCAGAGCATAGAGATAGGTGAGACAGTCCCTAGAATCACACCGCACCTGTGGGCACAGACAGCATCTGGCTTCAGTCTGTAATCTTTTTTTTTTTTTTTTTTTTTTGAGACAGGGTCTCATTGTGCAGTTCAGGCTGGCCTTGAGCTCACTTTTGGAACCCAGGCTGGTCTCGAACTTGCACCAATCCTCCTGCCTCAGCCTCCCGAGTGCTGGGATTACAGGCATGCGCCGCCATGCCTGGCTAGAATTTTTTATTTTATTTTTTTCTTGTTTCAGAACTTTTTGTTTGTTTATTTTTTATTTATTTTTCTGGCCGGCTCAGCCTGCCCCGAGGGCAGGGCTGGCGCAGCATGTGGTCCCGGGGATCTGAACCGCAGTCCCTGCAGCCACCTAAGCTTTCCTAAGTAGGCGCCTTAGACGACTGAGCCGTCCTGCCGGGCCCCATTCAGTCTGTAGTCGTATAAATTCCCCATAAATAAGTGAGATTCTTTTCTCTTTTCTCTTCATAAACAGTCTGGTAAGAATCTGCCTGTATTGACACATCCATCCAGTTTTCTCAGGTTCTTCACTTGAATTGTTGGGCCAGGGAATATACTGTTATTTTATTAATTTTTATATTGCCACATTGTCTTTTGTAAATCTGTTTACAGTATGTGAGCATTTCCAGTATCCCACATTGTATTTTTATACATTTTGACCCTGAAGTAGGCCATGTCTTTCATTTTTTGTTTGTTCTTTCTTTGGTGGCCATTTGGTCTCTCATCTGCTGCTGCTTTCTGTACCTGTTCTGTGCCCACTTTCCCAGTGTACGCATGTCTTGCTTACCTCTGCAGAGATCTTTACTTTGCAGTAAAGGATGCACTTTGCCCTTGGGGAGCTCTGTGTTTTCCTCCCACCTCCTGTGTGGAATCACAGCTTCCACTTAGTGACACAGAATGCAGCACCTCCACTTTTGCCAGCAGTGGGGACTGGGACCAAGAGGGAAAGGGAATGGGCTGAACTGTGCTTCAGGTTTTCAGAAAAGGCCCAAGGGGCCTATGATATTTATCACAGGTTGCTTGTAAATTTTAAATGGTCCTTACTTTCATTTTCTGCTTTCAGTCTTTTGTGTTAGAGTTCCACTTTGAACCCAATGACTACTTTACCAATCCAGTCCTGACAAAAACATACAAGATGAAGTCAGAGCCAGACAAAGCTGACCCCTTTTCCTTTGAAGGTCCTGAGATTGTAGACTGCGATGGGTAAGAAAACATCTTTCTGGCTTCTATTTCTGCAATAAAAGCAGAAGACGATTTGAGAATTTTAAAGTAAAAAAGTTAGGAAATAGAAATATAGCCCAGCAAAGATTTCAGTGCAGTAGGCTGGTATGGTAACCAAAGCTGGAAGATGAAACTCGCTCAGATGTGCACATTAGGGCTGGTGCTCTCTTCCTAGTGAAGGAGGTATTAGGGTCTCTTGACACTGTAATTAAAATTCTCAAGTGCAAGTAGCATATTTGTAGAATGAATGCAGGTCAGTATTGGTCAGGTGATTGCTTTGGAAATTAGTAACATACACACTCCTTGGTTCACTTTGATTTCAGTCCTTATGGACCACCCAAGGAGAAAATTTAGCTTAGAATTAATTCTCATTAGGTTCTTTTTTTTTTTTGGCTTTTTGAGACAGGGTCTTGCTATGCGGTTCAGGCTGGCCTTGAGCTCACTTTTGTAGCTCAGGCTGGTCTCAAACTCACAGCGATCCTCCTGCCTCAGCCTCCCAAGTGCTGGGATTACAGGTGTGCGCTACTGGGTTTGCTTTTGAGAAATCATTTTATCCTTGAATTAAAAAGTCTCATTCAGGGTAGGGTTATAGTTCAATAGTAGAGCACTTGGATGGCATTTTCTAGGCCTTAAAATTTCTTCGCCAGTGCTACAAAACAAAACTTCAGTCCATTAGAACCAATTATTTATTGTTGCAAATCTCTGTATATAAGTATTATGGGACTTTCATTCAAATCCTGCTAGATTTGAATGGCTGGAGGAATGTAACAAGATCATTTCTCAGGACCAAGTCATCTCATGATAAAAGACTTCTTCAAGTGTTGTTTAATAGACATCATTCAGCTTCTGCCAGAGGTCACCGGTGTCCAGGGTGACAGAAATGCATCCTGGATGCTGTTGGTTATCAGCATTGTATGGTCCCTTGTTGTCTCACTCACTTAGTTGACTTGAGGATTCAGGTACATGAATGAGTAGCTCCATGGTACTCTGTTCTCAAGGACAGCATGTGCTTTGTGCTGGTTTGGTGGGACCTTGTCACAGAAAACGCACTTCAGAGTCTTTAGAACTTCTGGGAAAACAATGGCATATTCAGAAGTAGAAGGCTTGAGGCAGCCAACACCAAGAATGATGGAGGATCCACCCATTTCCTACTTGCCACCCTTCAGATGCACTTTAGAGGCCTTGTAATAATTAGTTTGCAAATTGCTTTTCTTGTATTTTCCAGGTTAAACATAGAAGCGTAGACTGCCTTTTGTATGCATTGTAATTGATTTTTCTATTGGAGTGTGTGCCCCTAACTGCTGTATTGTCTCTGTAGGTGTACTATTGACTGGAAGAAAGGAAAAAATGTTACAGTAAAAACCATCAAGAAAAAACAGAAACATAAGGGTCGGGGCACTGTTAGAACAATTACTAAACAAGTGCCCAATGAGTCCTTTTTCAACTTTTTCAACCCACTGAAAGGTAAGTTAATTTATTAGTACACAAGTGTGAAAAAGCTTTGTTGCCTTGTTGCATTCCTAGCTTTGTCCTATCCTGGCTTTTCATGGGGAAATGATGGCTGCATCAGGGTATTGTTGATGCATGGGCAAGCTCTATAGGCAGGGCAGTGGGACTGGAGGAAGTGGGTCATCATCCTTGTCATGAAAGGGTA
This sequence comes from Myocastor coypus, assembly GCA_004027025.1. NCBI lineage: Eukaryota > Metazoa > Chordata > Mammalia > Rodentia > Myocastoridae > Myocastor > Myocastor coypus. The sequence continues at coordinate 34,208 of PVJA010013895.1, read as the reverse complement.
GGAAGTCTTTACTTCCTTTCTCCTGGCTGCCCAGGCAAACACAAGCAACTTCACTTAAAAAAAAGAGAAGAAGAAAAACCAGAAGTTGGTGCTCTGTGTTGCTTCCTCATCTAACCCCAACCCCACCCCTTACAGCTGTGTTGTGTATGCTGTGCGACCCAACCAGCGGGCATCCTCCAGGGTCTCTTCTAGGCTGTGGCTGATCACTGAGGCACAACCTCTGAGTCACCTCCATCAAACCCCCTTTTCTTATTGGTGGCTGTCTGTCTATTTCTCTCTCTCTCTCTCTCTCTGTCTTTATACAATTCTACAGAGTGCAGGGTTTTGGCGGGGAGCATTAACACAGGGTTGCACTGTAGCTCAGGCTGTCTCAAATTTGAAGCAATCCTCCTGCCTCAGTTGTCCACCTCCTGAGATTACAGGAGAGTACCACCATATCCTGTTCACTTGCAGTCTTGAAAAGTATTTTTCAAAGTTAGAAGGTAGTTCTCTAATCATGAGAGACTGATGATCACTTAGGAATGTTAAAACATGGATAATGGATACATAGGACATTTTTAAATTTTGCATGACAATGTAATGTGAAATAAAGACATGCACACTCCCACTACCAGCAGTCAGTTCAGTGTGAAGCTTCCAGCAGCTCTGTTCGTGGAACCAAATGCCTGAATTGTGCTTTGTCTCTGAGCTCAGCATCCTCATCCATCAAGCTTCCCTTCAGAGATCAGGCCAGGTTTATTACTGTGGTGGCTATTTTCTTTTCCTTTTTTTTTTTTTTTGTACAGAGTGTCACTATGCAGCTCTGACTTATAGTCATCCTCCTGTTTCCTGCCTCCCAAGTGCTGGGATTACAGGTGCGCCACCACGCACACCTGAGAATGGGGCAGCATGGCAGGCAGGGCCAGGAATCAAACCCTGACCCCTTTGCTTCCCTAAGCAAGCACTTAGTCCACTGAGCTATACCGCCAGCCCTGCTATTTCCTTTTCTACAGTTGCACTTTCACCTAGGAAGTTTGCAGTGTAAGAACAATCCGAAGTTTCATGCTCACATTTTCCTTTGTGGGAAAATTCCTTTCAAAGCCTCACATTGGGTATTTTGGAGGTTATCTGTGTTAAGTTCCTGTGAAGTGGAGAGGTTTTTAGTCCTTCAGCCAGTGTATCCAAGTTATATACTTGCGCATAGGGAGACCCTGTCTCAAAAAGACAAAAGAAAAAAAAAAAATTTTATGGCAGGTTCAGCCTTACCTAGGGGTGGGACTGGCACAGCATGTGGTGCTAGGGATTGAACTGTGATGCCTAAGCTTGCCTAAGCTTGCCTGAGCAGGTGCTTTAGTCTGCTGAGCTGTCTCACTGGCCCTTGGTAATTTTCGATGTTCTAAAATTGTTTTATGGTGATGATTGCCTGGATGTAAAGTTAATTTACCAAATTACTAATCTGTGCATTTGCGGTGGATTTATGGTATGTTTATTGTACCTCAATAAAATTCTTTTTACAAAAAGCAGATTAATAGATAATATAGGTTCAAGTGTCAAGTGCTAGGAATTAGAAAGGAGGGGGTGGGGCAGGAGACAGTAGGCAGACAAGAAAGGCAAAATTGGTGACTTGTTTTAAAATGAAGGAAACCTTAGGTAGCTGGCCCAGCTGCCTATCTTGTCTTTAAATCAATAACCCAGTTTAGCAACCACCTGCTGGTACTCCTTGTGCTCCAGGGAAAAGGTGACCCAGCTTCTGAACCTATACTTTGTCCACATGGGATGTGCATATTGTGGGTAGCATCCACACTTAACCACCATGTCACCAGGCTGAGCAGGCCTGGGGCTTGAAGTTAAGGCCCAGTACACGACTCTTCAACCAAAAGTCTGAATTGTGTATGATGTGACAGCTGTCAGCTTGACGTGGTAGAGTGTGGTTAGACATCTTAGATATCCCTGTTGCTCCTGTCCTGCCTGGTTCATTGTGAGTGCCACAGTCTACATGATCTTGTGTGTGTTGACTACCTCTGTGCAACACCTTGGTGAGGCGTTGTGCCCTTGCGTATGGACATCAGCAAACACCTCAGCGAGAGCAAGCACGTCGCTCCAAGACAGACCTCAGTGTACATCCGGCAGCACCCCAGCAGTACTCTGGGCACACAGGCTTGAGGTTTTCTGTATCAGTACCCATACCACAACAGTTCCACAGGTAGGAAGTGTCTTCCCCCTGTACCATTATGCGCCCCGTATGGGGATGCTGAGGACTTTCTTTAGCCATCAAAGATTTCTAAATCTTGATTTCCCATAGTAGGATCTGTAAGAAACATGGTATCTCATCACTTTCTTCATTGCTGGGACTAAGTGCCCAATGCATGCAGCTTAAAAGAGGAGAGAGCAATTTGGCTCCCATTGTAGGCCTAGCTGGCCAGTTCTGAGGCAGGAAGGCATGGCAAAATGTCTGCCTGAGGAACACTGCTTACTTCACAGTGGCAGAAAAGCAGAAAGTAAAACCAAGAGTGCATCAGAGAGGAAGATAGGCCCTTGCAGTGACCCCACGCTTCTGCCCAGGCCCCGCCTCCCACACCTACCAGCTACAGCATTCCCAGTAATCCGGTCACCTTCAAAACATTGTGGGGGAGATGCATTTTAGGTCCAGACTACAGCACATCTAAGCTAGGCACGATAGGGTGTGCCTGTAATCTTACCAGTTTGGGAAATAAGTGGGTAGGTGATGAGTTTGGGGCTAGTAGCTTGGTCAGCACAGCAAGACTCCATCGCAAAAGCAAAACCACAGCTGGATAAGCAGCCCCTGCATGGTCAAGGTAAAGACAGAACATCAATTTTAGTATTCATGATAGAGGAACTTACAAAGTGTACCTCTATGAAGAGGTACAGATATCAGGTGATATCTAACCAAACTCAGGCTGTGAAATGTCCCATTGTGTGCTAGCTAAGCTGCTTTGTAGACTTCTTAATTTTCTGGTTGTCAGTGTAATGTAGATGTTTTGTCTTTTTTTTTTTTTTTCTAGCCTCTGGGGATGGCGAATCACTGGTAAGATCTGTGTTGTCTTCTTGTCTTATTGAAGTCTCTATTTCCTGAGTAGGCACCCACTCTTTTTAATCCCTTTCTGCTTCTTGGGGTTCACATGAAGTCAGTACACCTTGAGGTGGGGTATTTTGGAGGTTGGCTTCAGAAGCAAGTAGGTGGAAGAGCTGCAGGCCTGTACTCCCTACCTGCTTTGCCATTTTACTTTTGAGTTACCTTGAGGCTGGTTAAGATTCTCTTATTTAGGTGGCTGAGTATTTGGTGACTGCCACCCAGTAATGAAGGACTTTTTTGTTTTGGTAGTACCAGGGATCAAACTGGGGACCTTGTGCTTTCCAGGCAGGCCCCTGCTAGGCTATTGTTAAAAGTCCAGTAAAACAGAAGTGAGAGGTTAGGCTTGGGTTAAGGGGTTGAGTGAATGAGTTTATCTCACTGAATGAAGTGAGCTAACATTTTTGTTTTTCCCTCAGGATGAAGATTCTGAATTCACGTTAGCTTCAGATTTTGAAATTGGACACTTTTTCCGTGAGCGGATAGTGCCTCGGGCTGTGCTCTACTTCACTGGAGAGGCCATAGAAGATGATGACAATGTATGTGGCTCGGACACAGACAAGCTACCCCTTCATGCTTTCCTCTGTGGGTAAAAGGAAGCTCTGAGCAGTGGCCTGGGAAGCCTCAAAGCCTAAGATTTGTGTTATATGATCAGCCAGATATATGATCCCTGCTGAGGCAACAGACTAGGAAGAAGAGATTCTTAGGGGCCGGTATTTATGAGGCATTCACCTCCCAGTCATGTGGCAAGCCACTAAATCCCCAGAAGACGAGGGTGTGCTGTGTCCTTAGAAAGCTTTTAAGTGTTGGAGAACTCGTGAGATGAAATCTTTGGCCATGCCAAACAGTTACTGACAGTAAACACATGATGGTCTGGGACACAGCAACCCCAAGGAATGGACCCCTGTCCCACAAGACAAGTCCCAAACATTGTTTAGCAAATACTTGGCTATTTCAGCTGAGCCTGAGACAGGTCCCCATCATGGCAAAGGATTGTGTTGTCTTGAATTACCAATCTGTGAAAATAGTTGTTGGTAGCCTAGTGCTCTCATTTTTGGCCTTCTAGGTATACTTTCTGATGAATCTTCTGGGTCTTATAGATCAGTCATTGGAGCTTGGGTAGGGTCTTGGAGCCTGGGTCTTTGAGGCAGCAGCAGTGTGCTTCTCACACCCCACTGGTGTGCTGACACTCCCCCAGCAGTGGTATACAGATAGTCTGGTGTCAGCTGAGAAGTCTTAGATCATCTTTTGACCTCCAAAATTTGCTAGTTTGTCAGGCTATGGTAGTGATGGTTTCAGGACTTAGGGAAATAGCAGTGAGGAGTCTTTGAAGCAATAAGATTGTCACAGGGGCCCAGCGGGATAGCTCAGTGGTCTAAAGCACCTGTTTAGGAAAGCTTGGGTGGCTGTAGGGACTGTGGTTCGATCCCCGGCACCACATGCTACGCCAGCCTTGCCTTTGGGGCGGGCTGAGCCAGCCATAAAAATAAACAAACAAACAAAAGTCCTGAAACAAGAAAAAATAAAATAAATAAAAATCTTAAAAAAAAAAAAGGATTGTCACAGAGACTTAAATTTTAGGACATGCTGTTAATATAATTCTATACCAGTTCTTCACAGTAGCAATTTCTTTGGACATGGAAGTGTCTTTCCTGCTCTTATCCAGTGTAGTGGACTGACTACATGTGCCTCTTGATGACTGAGGAGCTAATGTTTAGGTTAAATTTGTGCAGATAGCCCACCAAGAGCCAGAGGTCATCCCCAGCAGTCATTAGAAATCTCATCCGCAGGCTAGGTATCTGCATATGCTCTTGATCATCCTCTCAATTTAAAAGGTCCATACAGGTTACGCACAGTTACTCATTTAAGGATGTAGACAGTATCAGGATGTTGTCCTTACGTGATATGCTTGGCCACCTATGCACTTGGTGTATGCACTGCCAGTGAACCTTGTGGTCCAGAGGTGACAGGTGACTCATACTGCTACTACCTAGGTCCTCATTCTGCCTTTTCTGTGGTCTCTCTATGCCTCATTGTCCTTGTCTATAAAATGGTGCTAATGGCAGTGGCTGTACTTGTTAGGCATTTGGAATAGCTGCTGGTACAGGGTATTGCTAAGTGTTCATATAAAAAGCGTTTCACTACTCTTAGGTGGGTCATAAACTGAAGCTAGAAGGCTGTTGGAGGAGGAAGAGATTGTGGGCACCCTACTGCTGGATTCCTGTGCGCTCTGCCCAGGTGGGAGGCACAGTTGTGAGAGGCTCCTCCCAGAGAATCTTGAACAGATGGCTGAGATGCAAGAGTTGAACCTTAGGAAATTTGTGTTGGGAGCTACCTTGGATCTGACTTGCAAAGTCTAAGACTTAATTCTGTCCCTCAGAGGCCTCTGAGGTTATGTTGAGAAGGTGCTGCCCTACCTACACGCAGGTCTTAACCCTCTGGGTGCCACTTATGGTTCTGGATCATATGAGAGCGGCAGCATAACCTTTTGGAATGTGAATCTGAATCTGATTGATGAAATGTTAGAGGAAAATATAATTCAAGACCAACAGGCTATAATGTCAGAGGGTATCCTTTGAGCACTTCAGTTGTGACTTGTGGTGTTTTTTTTTTTTTTTTTTTTTTTTTTTTTTTTTTTTTTTTTTTTTTTTTTTTTTTTTTTTTTTTTTTTTTTTTTTTTTTTTTTTTTTTTTTGAGACAGGCTTTCCCTGTAACATTTAGTTTGGCCTTGAACTCATTTTGTAGCCCAGGCTGGTCTCAAACTCACTGTGATCCTCCTGCCTTAGCCTCCTGAGTGCTGGGATTACTGATGTGCACCACGATGCCCAGCCTGTGACTTGTTTGAAAGATTAAACACCAAAGTTTTAATTGTTATTTAATAAAAGTATTTTTCTCCCTTGTGTGGGTACAAAATGTTACTAAAACTTCCTTGCGTAGTAAAATTATGCTACTTATTTATTTAGGTCAGCCTTGTAGAAAATCAAGAAAAAAACTCACACCTTGCGTGTAAGTTTTAATGTCCTGTTTCCCTCTGATGGCACCAATGGGAGTGGAGTCATAGGGCCAGCTTCATGACTTGGTCTGCCATGCCCGGCTTCCTTAGTGCTTTTCACCATTCTCTTTATTTCAGTAACTTTGCATTTGCATCTTGTGAAAGGCAGAGCCCATAAGCACTTGGCTCCTTAGCCAGACACTGCAGCACCATGGCCTTCAGGTACCTGGGTGGTACCCACACTGCCTCTGCACAGCAGACAGAAGCTGGACTTCTCCTGTCTTTAGCCGGGCCTGTAGGGGCACTTGATGCTGGCATCTGGGGCAGGCTACCAGTATGATTCTATAAAACCTAAAAACGTTTCCCTGGTTTTTCCCCTCTCCAGTTTGAAGAAGGTGAAGAAGGAGAAGAGGAGGTAAGAAACAGGTTACCTGGAATGTCTGTCCTTCCATCTCGTGTCCCTGGCTTTCTCTGAGGTCATGAAATCAACCACATTACGCCCTTCTGTGTGAGGCCACCTTTGTCTTTCAGCACTGCTCAAGTGAGAGGAAGTGCATGGAACTAAGCACAACAGTGCCTTGGCTTCCAGCCTACATTTGATTTATAAAAATGCACTTTGGAGAATGATTGCATAATTTACCTACTTGTCAGAGATTCATTGAGGGTTATCTTTTTTTTTTTTTGTTTTGTGGGATCAGAGTTTGAACTCACAACCTTGCACTTGCCCAGCAGGCACTTGTGCCTCAAAGCTATCTCCCCAGCCCCTGAGGGTTATCTTAAGAGTAAAAAGATACCTGGAAGTAATTATGTGTCCAAAGCAAGTGACTTAGTTAATGGTTTGTAGCAGCGGTTACCTTCCTTCTAAAGCAAAAATTACTGTCCTATAGTTGTGGGTAGTAAACTGTCCAAGAAGTCCAGCCTTAAGTGAGTCTTTTCAGCTAATTCTTGGTTCTTCTAATACAGGAATTGGAAGGTGATGAGGAGGCAGAAGATGAGGACGATGCTGATATTAACCCCAAGGTTGGTTAATTCGGGAGCTTTTCAAACCGTCATGTGCTATATACTGTTGGACTTTAACAAAGATCCTCGCTTTGAGGCAATGGTGTTTTAAGTATTTCTTTTTTTTAATTAGGAAACTTAAAATATGACAAAAGTATTTAGATAAGCAACTATTTAATAGTGTATAAATGGCAGGGATGTTGGGCATCAATGCTCAGAAAAGTATTTTTCAACCACACGAAGATGCGTGTTAGCTGAATCGCCTTACTCAGTGAAGCATCTTTAGTTTCCAGATCTTTAATTCTAAGAAAATGAAGTTGCCTATTTGGGAGGTACATTGCTAATGATGAGAATAATACTATATGCATAATTTTCTAGTTGCACCACTTGAGTTTAAAAGATTCAAAATGTGCTAGGTAGCTCAGATACTCAAGGGACAATCAAGACATCTGGTGAATGCGTATAAATTTATTTCAATAAAAGACACATTGCCATTAATCGCCCTCAAAGTATTCCTTTCTTTGAACACATTCATTGTTTTTGCCACTATTGGTGGGGAGGGGGGGTGCTTGTTTTGAGATAGGGTCTGCTATATAGTATAGACTGGTCTTGCCCTTACTGTTAGTCCAGGTTGGCCTTGAACTTGTGGCAAATGGGACCGGGGCTTGAACTCACAACATTGCACTTGCCAGGCAGGCACTTGTGCCATGGAGCTATCTCCCTGGCCCCTGCTTGCCACTTTTTTTTTTTTTTCTTGTTTCAGAACCTTTGTTTATTCACTCAATTTTATGGCTGGCTCAGCCCATCCCGAGGGCAGGGCTGGTGCAGCATGTGGGGCCGGGGATCGAACCGCGGTCCCTGAAGCCGCCCCAGCTTTCCCAAGCAGGCGCTTTAGACCACTGAGCCATCCCACCGGGCCCCTGCTTGCCACTTTTTGAAGCCACTCTAGGACTCCTTTTTTTCTGCATCTCTGGGGTGTGGTAAAAGCTATGACGTCTGCTTGTGCTGAGCACCATGCATCTGAAAGGCAATCTTATAAATCATTATGGTTTGGCCCCATCCATGTTACTCACCAAAGCTAGCCCAGCCAAGTTCTGGCTCTTCCCCAACATTGGAACAGCAGTGTGAGTGGACATACTGAAGCTGTTCAGGACATCAAGGTAGCCATGGAGTAGCAATCTAAGACATGGGGGAAAATCTTCCAGAACTACTTGACAAAAGGGCAAGAATGATAAGATAAATGAATTTGAAGTAAAGGGGAGTATTCTGAGGGAGACTAATGGCAGTATACCTTTTATTATAATTTTTAAAAATTTAAACTTTGCCAGTCATACCTTATCTAGGTAATGGTAAAGGAGAAAGTTTGCTGCAGAGAATTGGCATTTAAGAGAAAAATGACTGGGCAACTTCGTTAGTCAGCCTGTAACTTGGATTTTAATTTGCAGCCTTAGTCAAGGAGCTGTGGCCTTGGGCCACTTGCTGGTGCCCAGCACACAGAATGTGTAGCTTCTTTAGGACATTGATGGGCTGTCAGGGTATACCACTACCTTGCGTTTCTATCCTCTGTGTCTCTATCCAGCTGTTTTTTGTTGTGCCTCACTTGCCCCACATGGAATGTGCATTAGAAGCTGCCAGGACCATAGCTTATAACTGGAGTCAGTATGTCACCCACATGTTCCCCTAAATGCATGTACACAGCAGCAGTTCCCTTGGGAATGATGGGAGGACTTTGACTCTCTAGAAATGTGCCCTCCTTTTGGCTGTACATCTTGGGGACTCTGTGCTACATACAGTCCCATCTGTGCTCAGCCCCACGGATGAAACCCTGTCACTCTTTGGGTAGGGTACAGTCAGGGCTAGGGCAGGGAAGGTGGTGGCCATTGGTCAGTTGTTAACATTTTTGGCTAACTGGTGACTTCACCTGCTCTGGGCATGTGGTGCAACCGAAGGCAAGGTGTGTGTTCTGGGCCGTGCCTGCTGTGTGGGCGCTACCTCTGTTTTCACGTAGTCGTGGTTGCACTTAGAGAACAGAGACTGATGACAGCTTGCTGTGTCCACACTCAGCCCCACGCAGCACACCCTTGGCCTCTGCAGTGCTTGCCTCACTGCTTCTGTGTAGACTCTGTTCCTTGGTTTCTTTTCGTCTCTCTCACTTTCATGCTTTCTCTTATCCTTGTGTGTGCTCACCCTTCTGTCACCCTGCGCCTCTTCTTCCTCATGGGTCTCCGCTTTCTAAAGGAGCAGAGGGTTAACATAAAGTAGTGAAGGAACCAGGAAGCCTGGTCAGGCATGGAGAGAAGTAGCTAGAACTGTATATGCCAACCCAAAGGGTTGTCCTAGTGTCCTTGGCTTGTGATGTGACATCTCTGTCCTTTTATGTCCACTTCTTCAAAGTTTTTGCGAACAGAGCTTGTGTAAGCAAAAAAGATGAGAAGAGTGTTGGTACCATTACAAGTACAGACAATAAGTTCTGGCCATTTTGAGAACTGCTTTGTTGAAGTTGCTCGCATTTAGTACTTTATTGCCCTTTTGAATCATGAGAATTATGGCTGTTTCCTCCTGTATAATTTTGTGCATTTCAGTTTTCTTCACGCTGACAGTTCCTTTCAATTTTTCCCGTTTAGGTGTAATTTTTGTCTGTTAATCATTCATACGTTCCTAGGTAAGGTGGAATCCATTCATTCCTAACTTGCAATTGTTAGTCTGTACTCTGTATGATACATTACTGTGACTTTGGGGACACAGAAAGTGACCTTCCAGGCACTTACTGTGCAATAGTGCTGTCATGGGGCTTTCCAAGGAGCAGTGTTTGTGCAAGGATGTGTTAGCCGTGCTTCTAAAGCCAATGAAAGCAGTTTGGATTTGGCTCCTGCTTTCTTAACCCATGATTTCTTGCTAACCAAGTAGTAATCCTGTTACTCATAACACTGATAATAGTGCTGATGTCCAGGAAGAGGCAGGACAGGTGGCCCTGATGGCAGCTTGCAGGATGGCTACAGAAAACCACCATGGACGAGCAGCCCCAGCAGAAACCATACTCTTGCTGTCCCCAGCTGTGCTGGATGCCCAGTAGGATGAGAAAGTGGCATGAGAGGCCACCTCACTGGTGTGACCTCAGAAAATTGCTGCCTCAGAAAAAGTCCTCTCCCTTGGGAGTCAAGGCTGTTGACCAGGCTGCTGTCAAAATCTGTGCCGCCCATCTGTTCAATGTTTACACTTAATGAGACAAAGGATTAACCAAGCCTAATATGCCCATTTTATTTATTTATTTATGTTTGTTTATTTTTTCCTTGTTTCAGAACCTTTGTTTGTTTATTCACTCATTTTTTTTTTAATGGCTGGCTCAACCTGCCCTGAGGGCAGGACTGGCGCAGCATGTGGTGCCGGGGATCGAACCAAAGTCCCTGAAGCCGCCCAAGCTTTCCCAAGCAGGGGCTTTAGACCACTGAGCCATCCCGCCGGGCCCCAATATGCCCATTTTTTAACCAAAAAGGGACTGGCATCTGTTGTAGTGTAGGCAGTACCAGTGCACTTGTGAGGCCAGTGGCACTGTGATTGAATGAGGAAAGAACCAGTCATAAGCAGAGTGAGCTCAGTGACCAGGGCACCGCCTCCACCCTGTGCTCAGTCCTGGTGGGTGGGTGGCATATCAGAGTCAGAAGTGGCCGTTACTGTCGGGAAACCCACACCTGGTCCCATCGGTCCCGTGGGGCTGAGATTCACCCCAGCAGTTGTTCTGAAACATCCTGGGTGCTCACCGCCCATCAGTGGTCAACACTCACAGTGGCAGGATCTCTTTACTGAAGCCATAGGGCCACCACCAGCCTAGGCCGTACTCACCAGCTGGTCAGTGTTCAGGCTCTGCACATGGCCTCCTTCTGTAAGCAGCTGATGTGCTTCTGTGCTAGTGGCCTGTCTTCTACTTTCTTAGGCTGTCTGGGTGTGTCAAAACTCTACCTTTAATGGTCCCACAGTGGGAAAGCTTTTGGCTGAGTTTCTACTTCAGAAAAAGACAACCCTCTCCCTTGGGAGTCAGGTTAGCATGTAGTGACCAGGCTGTCATCAAATCCGTGGCATGATAGAGGATGCTTGCCCTTAGTTGTGTGCGTGTGAGTTGGGAGAGGGATTGTTTTTTTCTTTCCCAGCTTTTGTCACAGGCCCAAGACAGATGCACAAAATTCATTTCCAGAGCTCTTATCTCTCTTATGTAGGAGCTCTAGTGTGTTGTTCTGGCTGTAGCCTGGCAAGGGTACATAGGCCACCTGCCTGCTGAAAGGGAGTTGCTCCCCTAGGCCAGGGTGCTGAGCTCTCACAGGCCTATATCCTCACCCTCACAGCCTTTTGGACATTGTTTGTTTCACTGAGGACTTTTCCCTACTGACAGTCTTCATCATACACGTTAATAGGTTTGTGTTCTCTTTGTGGGTTCTTCTGGTGAAGATGCTTGGACCCAGGTCCTCTCATGTACTTCACAAACCCTCAGCTACTATGCTTGTACCCCTCAGACTTGGTTTAAGGTAAAATAGGTGCTATGGTGCTGTGATTGAAACTACATGACTATTTACTTAATATAGGATAAATGACCCAGTATTCAGTGTGAGTGACATGTATAATTCATATATGCTTAGAGATATAGAGACTCTGCCATCCTCTCACCTGTGCACTTAACGACGCCCTTTGACACCCACCCCACCATCCCCGCAGTAGTGGTAGAACCCAGTGCTTCATGTGTGCTAAGCAGATACCTCACTCCTGAGCCACATCGCGGTTCTGATTTCTGTCTTCTAGCCCAGTCCCTGTTTGATGGCATGCAGTCATTGCACTGACGTACATTACTCATCCTCGTCGTTCAGCATTACTTGGGCTCAGGTTTTTGTCCTTGCCATTTCGTCCTAGACCTGAGCTCCCTAGGCAGCCAGTGGGGAAGCTGAGCACAGGCAGGGAAGTTGGGGGTCCCCTCCTATAGACGCAAGTCACTGCACTAGGCAAAGACAGAAGCCTAGAAATTGAGCTGCAGAGCTTGTGCTTGTTCTTGCATTCTTTCAATTCTGCTTAGAAACAGCTTAGACCAGGTCATGAGGTCCTTCCTTGGGGAATTTATGCCTGCTTTATATGGGTTCTGTTTTTTATCCTTTCAGTGCTGTCTTCTCATAAAAAGTGTTGGTAATGTTGCCCCAGATGTTTATTTGAACCATAGGGTTTTCTTAGCAACACAATAGGTTTGCCTAGTTAGAGTTAGTAATTTAATGTCAACTCCCAGAAATCTTGGCTAATAAAGTCAGTACACAGAAGTGGTGGTGAGATCATCGTTGATTTCTTAGGCTATTGTTGGACTCTACACAGAACACCTGGGGCCCTGAATGTGGTTGAAAAGGTACAAGCTTTTTATATCAGGTTTTATTAAGTTGATCTGCTAGTGGAAGGCATTTCCTGATGCTTGTATTAGAAGGGTTTATTTTTTTTCCTGCTGGTCAGTGTGTTTGTGATTACTGCAGCTCTTCATGACTGTCAGGCCCCAATCTTCTTTTTTGATGGGGGAGGTGTCTCAGGAATCAAAATCAGGACTTTCATGCTCGCCAGGCAGGCACTGCACCACTGAGTGAAATTCCCAACACCCCAGTCTGTTCTGCACTATAGTCCAGTAGTGTGAATCTGCTTGGGTGCTTCCTGCAGAGTGAAAGAGGAAACCCCATCAGGATGCCATCCCTCTGAGCATCAGTGCACAGCCCTTCCTGGAAAAGAACTGTACTGCTGAGGTGAGGCCTGTGGGTTTGTACCTGCCCCCCAGGCCAGAGAGAGTCCTGGCAGGTATCCAGCCACCACTGCTTCTTTTGGGGTGCAGCTGCCTCCCAGCATCACATACAGAAACCCTTTCTAGTAGCCCCAAGAGAGTGTATCATAACCATGTCAAAAAGTCCAACTGTGGCTTTTCTTTGGAGAATTAGCTGGTTTTGTTTTTTAAGGCTGTTTTTCATTAAGAGCGAATGAACTGGGGCCAGAGACTTAGCAACAGCCTGAAGTGCCTGCCTGTCAATCACGAGATTCTGAGTTTGATCCCCAGTACAATAAATAAATAGATAGATAGATAGATAGATAGATAGATAGATAGATAGATAGATAGATAAATAGTATTGATTTTCACTGTGTGTTGGAGATACTTAGTGGGTGACACTAACTTCGTTCTTTACAAGTCTGTCTTGTTTTCTTATTGCAGAAAGAGCCCAGCCAGCCCGCGGAATGCAAGCAGCAATGAGGAGCAGCCACCTTGGGATGGCTGCCAGGACCCGGCTATGGCAGGGCCTAGGGCCGTGCTGCAGCACAACCTATGAACAGTGCTTATAACGTCTAACACGTTTTCAAGTGCATGATTTTCACTTTCACTTTTCCTTTTTCTTACTTTGCTTAACTTGTACAGTGGCAACAGAAATGCATTTCAGAAATAGGAGGTTTAGTTTTAGCACCCTCTGTGGCCTTGGTGCCTGCAGCCTGGGACCTGCCAGGCCCTGTCCTTTAGAAGGCCCACACACCACATGGGTTGGGAGAGTCACTCTTAGAAAGGACAGAGGCCTGGGAGCTGTATCAGGACTCCTGGAGCCTCTTCTGCCACTCGCGCAGACTGAGTGACCCTCCCTCTGAGCCAACGCTCACTCTCCACTGCCGATCCTGCTGCTCGGAAGCTGCTTCAGCCGCTGCATCCTAGTCATCTCAGAAGAGCTGAGTAGAGTAAGGCTGTGTTTATTAGAGTGTTCTTCCTTGTACCAGTTTGCTAGGGTTTGGGTGGGTTGTGGCATACACCTTCTCTGAGGCAGGAGCTGTAGTGAGACCCATTTATTTATTTATTCATTATGCTTGGAGGACTTTGAACTTGGTTGCTCATTTTTTACCATTGGTAAAGCCACATGGGTGACTTGAGGAGGAAGGCGTGCTGTCTCCTAGCAGGAGCATGGCCCATGCTGCTTCCTGCAGCCAACTGCTGAGGGCAGGAGCTTGTTCTATGACATGCGAACCACCTGCAGCCGCTGGAAGCACTTTGGGGAGCAGAGGGGCTGTAGGCTACAGCTTTTCAGTCTTGTATATAAATGTTACATCCTGCTTTCTTGGTGACCCCCATTTCTGGACTCCACCACTCATCCTGTTCTAAGAGCCCTGGGATTAGGTGTGACTGGTGGTGGCTGGTGTGTGGGGTTTTTGAGTATGTGGCAGTGATCTCTGGCACCTGGGAACAGTGGTGTCCACATTGACCAGGCATGTAGAGAGTGCTCAGCCTTATCTGATAATACATTTGTAACTGAATACGGTGTTTTCAATTTGTACAGAATAGTTAGAATATTCTATTAAAAGTTGTGAAACATGCAGCTGGTACTATGTGGGGTCTGTGTGTGCGGCTGCTGCCCCCTGCTGGCAGCTTACAAGCATCACACACCAAGGAGGATCCAAGACTGCAGTCATCTGGCTTCACGTATTGTCACTGAGGCTTTGAAAGCTTTTTTTTTGTGTATGAGGAGGCTACAGTTAGTTTTCTCATAGATCTGTTGTCTCCTGCCTTAGAGTAGGCCCTGATGTAGATAGAGCAGGTCCTTGACTCCTGTATGAAGAGCTCTGAGATGTGACCCTAGAGCTCTTGGGGTATGCCCTGTGGCCCCAGAAGAGTCCAACAGGAAAGTTCCCTCAAGAAGTCTTCTGAGGTTTTTCTTATCATCCCTTCTTAATGAAAAGGAAGAGCTCCACCCAGAAATACCTGCTACTCAGGCTTTGCCCAGTGATGTAACCTTGGGGTATCCTAGCCTTGGCACTGTCCAGCTGAGCTGAAAGCTGAGCCTCCAGGAAGAGGCAGCTGTGCAGCCAGCTTGCATCTCTCCATAGGGCCAGCCTACCATTTTTCCTATGGTAATCCCTGGCCTGCCTGTATGACTGCCTTCTACCTGGGAGCGGCAAGAAGGCAGAGGATCCAGGTGGCCACCAGAGGGATTCAAGGAACTGGACACTGGCTTAGATTAGATAGTCCTGCAACATGCCCCTGAGGGCAACAGGGCTGGATGCTGTACCCCACTCCCTGTCTGCATCTCATGATGGTAGCTCTGCTTCCCTGGGCTGCCCACGACCTGGGGGCCAGACCCCCAGCTGATGGCTCTGAGGGCCCTGGATGCTGCCCCTCACTGCCCAGCCAAGACGGTTGGGTTGTGCTGTGTGAGTGGTTACTGACCAGGGAGGCAGTCAACAGAGTTCCACAGGGGATGAACCCATTTTGTGAATAAGCAGTTCACAAGTTAGATCACAAGCAACTGCACTAAGTTAGGTGCTTGAGTAATCTTCAGGAAATTAATAGGGACAGTTGCAGTGCTGGGGATCCTGATGACCTGGTCACAGCTATGCTGAGGGCTTTGCCAGAAGCTGCTTTCCCTCTCACCTCCTAATTCAGTTCATTAGGGGCCTCTAAAGCCTTGCTCCTAGTGTTCTGTGTCCCACAGGCAACTGTTGGTAAGACCAGGAGATAAAAGGCCTGAGAAGACACTGGCAGATGCAAGCAGCATCACCTTTGCTCACACAAACAGCATGTGAGCAGAGCTGGCACACTGAAGGAGCAGAGAGGCAGAGGGGCCTCTGGGGGAGGGGTGTCAGGCCCCCGAGGATGGGCTGGATCTGACCTGTGATGGCTGCTGCGCAGGACCTGGCTGCCTCCTGAGGAAAAGTGAAGGGATGAACCGTGGCTAGCGCTGTCTGCCAGCCAAATGAGAAGCCAGCTGCAAGTGGTACCTGGTTTGTGTCCTGCCTGTTCCCAGCATGACAAGGGGGAAGGTGGTCCTCCAGTGGCCAACAAGCCCAGAACTGTCCTTTTACAGGCCTCTGACAAATATCACAGCCAATGCTGCTGGGGCTGGAGGTGCTGAGTGGTTGCCACAAGCCACCAACCAGGAGGCCACCAGGAAGGTGGGACTGAGTAGCCCTGCCTGGTGAGGGGTTGGGGCTCCTCTACCCCAAGCTGCTGCTGCTGCCCAGGACCCCTCACTGTGGAATTGGGGTTCATTGCCCAGGTCCACTCAGCACACTTGGGGGCACCCACGGCCCCTGCTGGGCAGATGGTCTTCCAGGAACTTGCTCTTGGACTGAAGAGCCACCTTGGTGCCCCTTGGTGTTGCCTGTCAGTGTGTGCCCCACACCTGACCTGTCTGGCACTTCCTGTCAGGATCGGGTCTCCTGTGTAAGACTTGCTTCTACCCGTGTCAGCGGCCCTGCTACGCTCCCAGGAGCTTCCACAGGCAGCCACATGGAAAGCGGGAGTGGCCGCAAAGGTGCAGCACAGCTACCTTAAAGCTGCTACTGCTCAGGGTACCTTACTCTGAACCCCCTACCAGCTAGCAGGAGCTTTACTTCCTTGCCTTTATATCTTTTACTTGCCTTTATGTTTTTAAAAATAAAATTGCTTATATCCTAAACAAAAGCTGCTACCTCTGGTTGTGTATCAGTAAGGCCTCAGTGAGGCTCACTTTTCAAAAGCTTTCCTTTCCGGCACACACCTGTAATCCCTGTACTTAGGAGGCTGAGGCAGGAGGATCGCTGCAAGTTGAAGGTCAGCCTGGGCTACAAAATGAGTTTAGGGCCAATCAGAATTTCATAGTGACACCTCGTCTCAAAAAGACTAAAAATAAAAAAAAGTTCCCAAGTTGGAGCAATTCTCCCTAGGATTCTGGTTTCTTGAGTTGAGATTTGCAGTCCTACCCCTCCTCCACCAGGGAGCTGGCCAGCTTCCATGCCTGCCACGCCGCTGTGGGTACATGCCTCTCTAGTGCCTGCTGTGCTGTGTGGCTGAGTGGAGTCCCGCCCACCAGACTGTCACCTCTGCGGCCTTCACCACTGGGTTTTGATGACTCACTGCTCCCAAATGTGGTAGCCCGATGTTACCTTCCATGACAACGCAATTCCCAGGCACACAAGGCAACCCATAGCGGGGCAGGAATGGTGTGGGCCAATGCTGGCCTCCCCAGCGCCGTAGCCAGTACTCCCCTCAGAGCCCAGCCAGGGCTGCCCACTATGGCCCGCCCTCTAGTCCCAAGCACTGACATCTCAGCCTCAACTCTGAGAGGCAGAGGTTGGGATGCCGGGGACTGCCCATCCTGGGATCTGTTGCCCAGGATGGGGCCATCAGGGAGGGCATGAAGAAGCCTTTGGATCTCACCCCTGTGACACAGATTTCTGACAGGGTAAGAGCCCCAGAACATGTAGGGCTCATGGGAAGCAGAGGATAGATGGTCCCTTATGGCTGTGACAAATTGGCCCTGAAAGGCCCTACCCGTACTGGGCTGCCATTCCATTTCCAGTGAGGTGTGAGAAGGGAACTGTGACATGTGCCTCTAGGTCTTCTCATTGGTGCCACCTCAGGATAGGGCAGAGCTGGGCACAGCAGGCTCTTCAGCAGAAGACCAGAGTGGGCGCTACAAGTGCCTCGAGTAGCTCAGGAGAGGCCCAGATCTGCAGTTTGAGGCAACTGGGAGCAGCGTGAGGCCACTGCCAACCTTGTTCTGTGGGAGAGAGGGACAGGTACCCATGTTCTGGTCCTCAGGAATGCAGTGTTGACTTCATGTGGCAAAAGACTTAAGATGTGGCCAGGTGAGGAGACCTTGAAGTGGAATATGACTCGGGGCTATCAGGTGTCATCGTGGTCCCCAAAGGCAGACTGGAGGAGCAGATAGAGCAGGCCCACAATAGTGGAGGCAGACGGTACAGGGCCAGCCTCCAGAACCTCTGGAGGGATCTGTCCTGCCCAGGCTCTGAGAACCCCTGGCCTGCTGATCTCCCTGAAGTCTGCCACCAACCCTGTCTCCAGGGGCTCGAAGCCTGCTCTCCTGCCCTCCCAGGCTCCAAGCCAGGCACCAGGGCTATCAGACACCTCTGCTCCTGCAGTGCCATATCTGCTTAAGTTCCAAGACTCCGTGCCTACTCCCATCAGGGATTCCACCTACGTTCTAGACACCTGAAGTACATGGAGCACCTGTCCTCCCCCTTGGCAGGACTGGGAAGGAAGAGAGAGTGCTGATATATATGGACAGCTCAGCCTTGAAAACGAAGCTCAAAGTGACCTGGGGCTGGGCTGTAGCTCTGTGATGCAGCACTTGTCTAACATGCACGAGGACTTGGGTTCGACTCCCTGCACACCCCCCATCCCAGGACCTTTCCTGACTACCAGTGTTATGGTTTGTGTGTAGCTGTTCCCCCAAAGCCTCATGCAGTCACTGGGGCACGGTTCTAGAGTTTGTGATTAATTCACGATCCATGCTGGGAATATGGATGTGAATGCTATGCCAGCCCTGGGGCCGATAATCTGCATACAATATAAGGAGAGAGGCTTGCTAGCTGCCATGGCCTCTGCTCCTCCCTTTGCTGTTTTGCGGTCTTCTGCCACCTTGAACTGCTGCCCTCTGCCTTGGAGCCAGCCAGGCATGGACTGAAACCTCCACTAACTGTGAACGAAATAAACCTTTTCTTCCTTAATTTGGGGTGTTGTGCATTTTGTCCCAGCAATGAGAGAAAAGTAACCGGGACAACCAGCTTTGGCCAGCTGATGCCCCAGCTCTGGTCCCACATGTGCATGCCACGTAGGACAGGAGTGAGAGACCAGACCATACCTGGGGCTGCCAAACAAACCACCCTTGATGACATGGTGTGGGGAATGACTTAAAAGAGAAGTCCTAAGTTCAGGTGTGGCAGGTCCTCAGGGCACTTGTTCCTACTCTGCCCAGCTCCTGGGGCTCCAGATACTCCTTGGCATGGCCCACCTCACCCCACCTCCTTTGTGTTCATGGAACCCCTCCCTCTGTACTATCTCCTCTGGTACCTCTGAGGACAATTGACATGGCATTTAGGGCCACCTGGACCACATGAATCCTCTTAAGGTTCCCAATAAGGTCATATTCGTGGGTTCTCAGTCCATGGGCAAAATGTGGGGGGGCACTGTTCAGTTCACAGCAAACCTTGCAAACAAGATGACAGGAATTCACAAGGCCCATAAACATGTGCAGAGATGGGTACAGAAATGCCTGTGGAGAAGAGTCCAGTTTGGGGCCACCAGATAGGTTTTTCAAAAGCTCAGAGCACCATCATTGGCCTGGCATGAGGAAATAGCACCTGCACCCCATGAGTGGAGTAAATGTAGGTACGGCCATCTTGTCATTGTTACCATGCGTTGGAGTCCCCACTGACCCAGCAGATGGACCTTCCAAGTGTCCTGCTGACCTCTTGCTACCTGGGAACAGTGTGCAGCTGTATGTGGCATGGCTTGAGATGCAATGAGAAAACCTTGAGCACAGCAAGACCCTGTGAGGAGGCATAAGCCATAGCATGTCACATAGGGAGGTGGTAGGAAGACCCCAGACTTGAAGCAGCTAAGCCTATGTCTCTGCCTGTGCAGACAGATACTCACATATAAACATTTTGGTTTTTCAGTTTTCTTTCTTTCTTTCTTTCTTTTTTTTCTTGTTTCAGAACTTTATTTATTTTATGGCCGGCTCAGCCTGCCCTGAGGGCAGGGCTGGTGCAGCATGTGGTGCCGGGGATCGAACCACGGTCCCTGCAGCTGCCTAAGCTTTCCTAAGCAGGCACTTCAGACCACTGAGCCATCCTGCTGGGCCCTCTTCTTTCTTTCTTTTTTTTTTCTTTTTGAGACAGGGTCTCACCATGCAGTTCAGGCTGGCCTTGAGCTCCCTTTTGTAGCCCAGGCTGGTCTCAAACTTGCACTGATCTTCTTGCCTCAGCCTCCCAAGTGCTGGGATTACAGGTGTGCACCACACCTGGCTTCAATTTTCTTTTAGGAGTAAAAAAGCAAAGACAGAAACAGGATAATATGTAACAATGCATACGTTGCAGATTTTCAAAACAAGGATAGCTGATTAACTGATTGATATATTATGTATTTTTATCATCAAATCTGTTGCTCAGATTAACGGATATAGTTTTGTCCTCCCCCCCCCACCCCGCGCCCCAGGACCAGGCCCTTGTGCTTGCCAGGCAAGCACTTATTCTACTCAGCCATTTTCCCAGCTCTTAACTGATAGAATTATGTAAGATGGGATATATAGACTGAATGTTAACACACACTTTTAAGAAATCTTAAATTTTTGTTTTGATTCTCATTTTCTCTTATTATAACTTTTTAAAAAATTTACTTTAAAGAGAGTATAGTGCCTTTCCGGTGGTGACGACCTCCCCACGAGATTATGCCTCTCGCAAAAGATCTCCTTCATCCCTCTCTGGAGGAGAAGAGGAAGCACAAGAAGAAGCGCCTGGTGCAGAGCCCCAATTCCTACTTCATGGACGTGAAGTGTCCAGGATGCTATAAAATCACCACGGTCTTCAGCCATGCGCAGACGGTAGTTCCGTGTGTCAGCTGCTCCACTGTCCTGTGCCAGCCTACAGGAGGAAAAGCAAGGCTCACAGAAGGATGCTCCTTCAGGAGGAAGCAGCACTAACAGTACCCTCAACCAAGATGAGTGGGAAGCCATCCCAATAAACACATTTTGGATACAAAAAAAAAAGAGAGAGAGAGAGAGAGAGAGAGAGAGAGTATAGTAATAATTGATATGACATTAGAAATGGTACATATTTAGAAGACCAAGTATTTCAAGCATGGTTTTAGTATTACACATTGCTGTCCTCGATGTAGTTACTTAGTTCACAGATATCAACATAGAGAGTTAGTCAGAGTGAGAATTTTACCCATTAACTGCTATTTTCAAAAACCTGATGGAAAATTCTTAGGACCACTGCCTTATCCAACTTGTATATATGCATGTATGGTTTTGCCCCTGCCTGTAATCAAGGTTTTAAACTGCAAAGAAAGCCAAGCATGGTAGCGCACACACGTCTTCCCAGCACTCTGGAGGCTGAGACAAGGAGATCACCTCAGGATCAAGGCCAACCTGAGTTATGTAGTGAAACCCCATCCAGAAAAGAAAAGCACGTGGTATTTCCCATTTGAACCTGGTCTCAGCACACAGTTCAGGGGCATTAAATACATTCACAAACATCCATCTCCAGAATTCTCTCATCTCACAAAGCTGAAACTCAGTGCCCATTAAGCACCAACACCTCATCAACCAATTCCCCAGTCCCTGGCACCCTCATCCTGCTTTCTGTCTCTAGGGACTTCATTTGAGTAGAGTAACTTTGTCTCAAAATTCTTTCGGGCCCGGTTTATTTCACTATCATGTCCTCAAGCTCATCTGTGTGGCAGCATGTGCCAAAATTCCCTTTTCAGGGTGAGTAAATTCCCCTGTGTGGATGCACTACGTGTTCATCTGTTCACCCATCCGTGAGCAAGGGAGTTGTTTATGCTTCTGGCTCCTGTGAATCTGGGTGTGCCAACACCACCTCTAGAACCTGACTTCTTTCCTCTCTGTACCCAGAAGTGGAAATGCCAGATCACGTGAAAATTATACTTATTTTTACTTCTTTTTAATTTTTGTGGCCGGCTCAGCTGGCACAGCACATGGTGTTGGGGATCAAACCGTAGTCCCTGTGCTTTGCCTAAGCTTGCCTAAGCAGGCACTTTATTTATTTATTTGTTTGTTTGTTTATTTTTGTGGGTCTGGGGATTGAACTCAGGACCTTGCACTTGCCAGGAAGGCACTTATTCTACTGAGCTATCTCCCTGGCCCATAACCAGGCAGTTCAGACCACTGAGCTATCTCTCTGGCCCTATTTTAAAGGAAACCTAAGTGGGATTTTTTTTTTTTTTTTTTTTTTGGTGGCAATAGTAGTTATTCTGAGATGGGGTTTTGCTATGCTGTCCAGGCTGACCTCAAACCCAGGCTTTTCATGGTTCAGCCTCCTGCATAGTCAGGGTTACAGGCATGTACCACCATGCCCAGCTCAGTAGATGCAGTTTTTATTTTTATTTATTTATTTATTTATTTATTTTGTAAAGATTTTTTTTGCTTGTTTCAGAACTTCATTTATTTATTTGTATGGCTGGCTCAGCCTGCCCTGAGGGCAGGGCTGGTGCAGCATGTGGTGCCGGGGATCAAACTGCGGTCCCTGCAGCCACCTTCCTAAGCAGGCGCTTTAGACCACTGAGCCATCCTGCCAGGCCCCAGATGCAGTTGGTTTTTTTTTGTTTTGTTTTGTTTTTTTTAAGTCTTTTTGAGACAGGATCTCACTATGCAGTTCAGGCTGGCCTTGAGCTTGCTTTTGTAGCCCAGACTGGTCTTGAACTTGCACTGATGCTCCTGCGTCAGCCTCCCAAGTGCTGGGATTACAGTCATATGCCACCATGCCTGGCTAATGCAGTTTTTAAAAGGATGGAAAACCACACACATCATTGAGTGTTGTGCCTGATGGGGACATGAGAAATAAGCACTCAGAGCTGCAAAACCAGAGGTCAGTGTAATGCATACCTCTGATTCCAACACTCTGGAGCCTGAGTCAGGAGAGTCGCTGCGAGTCTAGGCCAGCCTAGCCTACATAATGAATTCATTACCTGCCTAAACTATGTAGCAAGATCCTGTCTCAAGAAAGGAAAAAAAGAACTTTGAAATGTGGTACATATCCATGATCCCAGCACTCCGAGGGGGCTGGGGCAGAAGGATTATGAATTTAAGTCCAGTCTGAGCAAGGCCTTGTCTCAAAATTTAAAAAAAAAAACAAGTTAGGGGTGTAGCTCAGTGCAAAGTTCAATCTCTAGTACCTTAGATAAATAAATAAATGAACTTTTAGAACATTTTAGGCATTTTAAAAAACCTTTTACATCAACAATTGGTTACTATTTTTGGTAATTCTTTGAAGTAGGAAAGGACAAACCGCACAAGACGTGCCCCCCACCACCACTTGCTAGAGGGGAGGCTTAGCCAGTGGGCAGGAGTCAGATGTGGTCTCTGAGCTGAGACTCACTGCCCCATGACTCAGGCTGAGCCCATCAGAGGAAGGGCCACATGGATCCTCCTGATGCATTCAGCCCCTGGAGCCTTTGGAAAAGTCTCTGTGAGCCGGGTATGGTGGCACACACCTGTAATCCCAGCACTTGGGAGGCTGAGGCAAGAGGATCACTGCGAGTTCGAGACCAGCCTGGGCTACAAAAGTGAGTTCAAGGCCAGCCTGAGCTACATAGTGAGACCTTGTCTCAAAAAGCCAAAAAAAAAAAAAAAAAAAAAAAAAAAAAAAAAAAAAAAAAAAAAAAAAAAAAAAAAAAAAAAAAAAAAAAAAAAAAAAAAAAAAAAAAAAAAAAAAAAAAAAAAAAAAAAAAAAAAAAAAAAAAAAAAAAGAAAAGAAAAGTCCCTGTGGCCAGACTCCAGCAATCAGCAGAGGGACAGGCTTTCAGGTAGCTCCTCCTGTTTTCGGAGAGTGGTGTGGATGTGTGTATGGGGGGGTGCTGTCCCTCCTCTGAGCTTCCAACTTTTGCTCCCTTCTCTCTAGCCCTGGCAGGCTCCACATCCACCCGTGTCCAGGCTACACCCTCATCACTCCCTATACCCCTCAAGTTGGGCACAGGATCTTAACAGATGAGTACAGGGGGTCCTGTCTTTTGGATAATGACGCAGATAGTCTTTAGTCAGCTGTTTCCAACATCATTTTCTGAATGCCTGGGCTGGGCCAGACTGAAGAGGTGAGGTCTTCCCAGGAGCAGGTAGACTGTTCCTGAGTGTGCCGCCCACCAGAAGAGGGCAGCATGGAGTTGCAGGTGTGGGACTAGGCTCAGCACACCACTTCCTCACAGGCTGGCTTCATAGCCTAGCCTAGCTGATTGGGCGAGTGCCTGGAGGGCTGGCCTTGTCACCATGGGGAAGTGACTTCGCTCAGGGAGTTTCAAAAAAGTGTCCCCTTCCCCCAGCTGCCCAAGGGTCTCATAGCTAGGCTTTCACGTGAAAGGTCCAGCTGGGCAGGACAGCTCACCAGCATCCTAGACCTGAAGTGTGGAGATCTAATTTGTCCTGAGATGCCTCTCTAGGCTGAGAGCCTGTTCACAGCTTCATGTGAGCACTGCATGTGGCCTTTTGCATAAACATTAGTAAACTTAGCTGGGATTGACACTGTTTGATGCCACTAACCTGCCAGCCTGTGCAGAGACCAGCAGAGGTCCTCCTGGTCTGAGAAACAGCCCCTCTGGCCTGGAGTGCTGCCACTGCATACCAACACCCACCAGCACCTGGCTGGAAGCTGTTGGCCCTGTCTCTCCCTTGCTGGAAGCTACCAGCCCCTGGCTGTCAAATGGCTAGAAGCTTGACCTCAACGAATTTTACGTGGGACTATGTTTCAGCTTTGTGCCCTCCTCATTGCTAGTCCTTAGAGTCCAAGAAATAAGCAAAACCATCCCCACTCTCCAGAGGGCACCCTTAGATAGTCTGCCAGGGATAGGGACAGGTCTCTCCTTGGCAGTGCACCTTGGCATGTCACTCCTCTGGTCATTACTAGAGCTGGAAATCCTCCGTACCCTAAGCAGCTCCCAAGATCCAAGTGGGTCCTTGCTGGCTTGACCAAGCATGAGATTAGGAAGTCACATAGCTATGGGGGCGATCAGGAGCCAACCCAGCGTTCACCACAACTGTCAACAGTGGGACTTTTGCCTTACAGCCCCCTCCCCTGTGTGCTTCAGCCAGAGAGGCTGTTCCCCCAACTCCAGACTTGAACTTGTCTCTGAGAGGAATAGCAAAGGGGGCCTGCCTGAGTTGGGTGGTAGGGAGCCCCCGAGGAAGGGGCTCCCAGCTCCTTCCTGCTCCAGCCCCCAACTGAGCTCCAAGCTGGTTCTTGTCCCATAGGCCAGTGAGTCTCTCAGCTTCCCCTGAGGGAAAGTATTGAGGGCAAATAGTGGGGGGTCACTTGGTTCACAGGCCTTTCCTGTCCTCTTCTGAACCCCAAGGATTTTACTCCTCTTATAGGTTTACTTTTTTTCCAGGTAGGTATGGGGGGAGGGGTAGGACAAAGGGGTGCTCTAACAGTGAGACTTATCCCCAATCCTACTTTTGTTTTCTTTTTTTTTTTTGGTGCTTGCCTAAGCAGATGCTTTAGACTACTGAACCATCTCACCACCCCCACCTCCATTTTTTTTAAAGAATTTTTTATTTTATTTTATTTTTTTTCTTGTTTCAGAACCTTTATTTGTTTATTTACTCATTTTTTATGGCCGGCTCAGCCTGCCCCGAGGGCAGGGCTGGTGCAGCATGTGTTGCCGGGGATCGAACTGCGGTCCCTGAAGCCCCCCAAGCTTTCTCAAGCAGGCGCTTTAGACCACTGAGCCATCCCGCTGGGCCCCCCCACCCCCATTTTTAATTTTTAAAATATTTTGAGACACTCTTACTAAGTTGCCCAGACATGGAACTCCTTACCTCTTAGTCAAGATTCCTACTGGGAATCTTTCACCATCCTCTCAGCCTATGGTGGCTCACTCACAGGACCAGGCAGGGCAGCTGCTCCGACAATAGTGTGTGTAGACATGTTTGCCCTCCACAACCAGAATCCTGGATCAGCCCAGCTCCGCCCCTTGTCCACTCGGCCCTTCCACGGTCCTCTGGTCACGTAGGCGGGGACCACTGGGTAACCACCATCTGGATGCTATCTACTGAAGCTGGCCCTGGGCTCTCAGTTGAACCCGCAGAAGATTTTTTTTTTTATTCCTCTAAGAGACCCTGAAGGGCCAGGGTCCTGGCTGTACCTTGGGAGGGTAGGGGACTTGCCCAGACACGTGGTGAGGGTGAGGCACAATTGGTTTTAGGTTTTGCTGTCACAGTCCTGAAAATTTGAATACCCTTTTAGCAAAGGGGCCTGGGCTTTTACTTGGAAATGGCGAAGTGTGCGTCGCGCGGGAAATGGCGGGTTCTTGTCCCAGCCGAGAACTTCCCGGCAGCCAGGTGGGGGCGCTGGAAGCATACTGGCCGTGAGGGTCCGCGGAACCTTGCCGCAGCCCCAGCCCCCACCCTTAGGAACCCAGGACTAGCTAGCCGTTGGCTTCCAGCTCCGATTAAATCCTTTAGTGGAAGAGGTTAATAAAATGAACCCGCAAGCAGTGACTCGGCCATCCCAGCCCATCCCGCGACTCCTGGCTGGTCCCTAGGGTCTGTCCCGCACTCCTTGTACTTCTCTGCTCCCAGCTCGCGGCCCTCAGGCCCCTGCCGATAGGGCGGTGCGGCCGGAGGAGAACGTCTCAGCTCCGGTCACCCAAGTGAACATTAAGGCGCACTCTTCTCACCCCTCTCTTGTGCTGCCTGCTTTAGAGAAGGTCACCATCTCCATTTTACAGAAAGAAAAACAGGCTCGGGGAAAGGGAGGCATCCCTCTAGGTGCAGTCTGGCGAGTGGCGGGGCTCAAGGAGCGCCCGCGAGAGGAACTGGGCAGCCGGGGCTTGGGAGGAACATGAGGACCTGCGGCTCTGCTCCGCAGGATCTCTGAAGAAGCAGGGCTGGATTTCGCGAGTGTGGGGATAGGGTCTGAGCCCTACCCTCTTCCCTACGCGACTGGGACCCGGGACCCGAGGGGGCTTCCCGGGGCTTCCCAGAGTCCGCGAGAGGAACTGGGCAGCCGGGGCTTGGGGGGAACATGCGGACCTGCGGCTCTGCTCCCCAGGATCTCTGAAGAAGCAGGGCTGGATTTCGCGAGTGTGGGGACAGGGTCTGAGCCCTACCCTCTCCCCCCCGCAACTGGGACCCGGGGCCCGAGGGCGCTTCCCGGGGCTTCCTAGCGCCCGCGAGAGGAATTGGGTAGCCGGGGCTTGGGAGGAACACAGGGACCTGCGACTCTCCTCCCCAGGATCTCTGAAGAAGCAGGGCTGGATTTCGGGACTGCGGGGACAGGGTCTGAGCCCTACCCTCTGCCCCCCGCGACTGGGACCCGGGACCCGAGGGCGCTTCCCGGGGCTTCCTAGCGCCCGCGAGATGAATTGGGTAGCCGGGGCTTGGGAGGAACACAGGGACCTGCGACTCTCCTCCCCAGGATCTCTGAAGAAGCAGGGCTGGATTTCGGGACTGCGGGGACAGGGTCTGAGCCCTACCCTCGCCCCCCCGCGACTGGGACCCGGGACCCGAGGGCGCTTCCCGGGGCTTCCTAGCGCCCGCGAGAGGAATTGGGTAGCCGGGGCTTGGGAGGAACATAGGGACCTGCGACTCTCCTCCCCAGGATCTCTGAAGAAGCAGGGCTGGATTTCGCGAGTGTGGGGACAGGGTCTGAGCCCTACCCCCCCCCAACCCCCCGCGACTGAGACCCGGGACCCGAGGGCGCTTCCCGGGGCTTCCCAGCACACACGGGCCGGGCTGGCTGCAGAGCATTTTTCGAAGCCCGCGCCGGGGCAGGTGGGGACAGCAAGTCACCCCGCCGGGCCCAGCAGTTGGGACCTGGGAGGTTAGAGGAGCGCCGAGGGGCGCGGAGGGGCGCCCAAGGGTGGGGGAAGGGCGCGGAGGGGCGCCCAAGGGTGGGGGAAGGGCGCGGAGGGGCGCCGTGGGGTGCCGAGGGGTGGACCGGGTGGGATCAGGGGAGGGACTTTGTTCCAACTTAGGCGGCGATCATTGGAGCTGGGCAGGGGGGGGTGGGCGCGAGGTGTGGCGTGGCTACCCCGAGGCGTGGCCTCTCGGCGGGGTGCATATAAGCGCGACCCCAGAGCTTCGCGCTCACTCTCGTCGCAGACCTTCCTGAACGTCTCGGCAAGATGAAGACTCCCTACGAAGTGATCCGCGAGGGCCAGCTGGAGAAGCGCAGCGGCAACTTCTTACACTTGTGGAAGAAGAAGCGCGGGGTGCTTACCCGCGACCGCCTGCGCCTCTTCTCCTCCAGCCCCAGCGCGGATCCCAAGGAGGTGCGCTTCCATTCCATCCTGAGAATCGATGCGGTGCAGCAGACCCGCAAGTACATCTACTTCACCATCGTCACCAACCGCCGTGATTTCGACTTCCGTTGCTGCACCGGCGGCGAGAGCTCCTGGAATGCGTCCATCAGCATGGCGCTGACGGACTTCCAGAACCGCCGCGCTCTGGAGGGCTTCCGCGGCCTGGGGCAGTACCACGACCCCCCGGAGAATTCCGACTCCGACTGCGATGATCCCGCACCCGGGAGATTCCGCGCTTACTGAGCCACCCCAAAGGTGAGTGACCCTGGAGAATGCCGGCTATCCTTGGGGAAAATCTCCCACAGCCTGGGGGGCAGTTTCTTTCTTTTTACGGGCGGGGAGGGTCTGGGCACTTGGGGACAGTTTCAAAAGAGGTACGGGCGGCGCGCAAAGGCAACCTCTGGGGCGCGCGCGGAAGAGGCTGTTATTTGCCCTCAGGGGACTCAAACGCGGCATCCAGATTGTTTCGCACAGCTCGCTAATCTGATCTTCTCTCCACAGATTTCCCCACCGCACCCGTCGGGCCAGAAAGCTGCAAGGCCACGTCGGAATAGAACCCAGGAGTACCCGAGACAGCAGTAGCCCAGGTGGACCACCAACACGCTGACCTCAAGACAAGATAACCTCAGCCCTACCCACTGGGAAGGGCCCCCTTTCCGTGCTTGCGCAGGCTCGGATGCGTGGGCACGTTAACTTCCTCTGCAATATTTTTTTCAAGGGTCATTTGTCATACCATTCTGTCTTAATACTTGGTTTTTGCACCACTATCTCATCCCCAATAAATGATTTGATTTGCCCCTACCAGTGACTGTGGTTCAATTCAGTTGTTCTGGGAGGGTGGGGGACAGGGACACTCGCATCTAGTCAAAGTTTGGGGCCACTGCAACCCGGGCTGGCAAGAAAGGGCATGGGCATTTGAATGAATATCTATTGTCAGCTGGACTAGGGGAGAAGTGGGTACTGTCTCCAGTGGGTGGCCCAAGAGGGACCCAGGGTTGGAGGGGAGGGCTCACTCAGGGTTGGAGGGTGGGACCCACCCAGGGTTGGAGGGCGGAGCTAACTCAGGGTTGGAGGGTGGGGCTCACTCAAGGTTGGAGGGCGGGGCTCACTCAGGGTTGGAGGGCGGGGCTCACTCAGGGTTGGAGGGCGGGGTTCACCCAGCCCATCCCCCTTCCAGAACTTGCCGCCTGGGCCCGCAACTTCTTCAGGAATCTAGAAAGCTGAGGACAAGGGGCAAAAGGCTGGTGGCCCTCCCCAGCAAGGTCTATTGTTGATGAGCACATTGAAGAAAGTATAAGAGGGAACAGGATATTGGATATTCCAGGGATAAGGTTTGGGAAATAGAAGCAAGGGCTAATATCCATCACTTACCTTCGACCCAAAGGGGGATATCATAAGCCTTTTAGCTGGGCCTCAGGGGTTGGGATGGGGACAAGGATGGTCTCTTTAGTGAATAGCCTTAGCCTTTGATAGTCCCAAGTGCTGGATCCAAAGAACTTACTCCTTGTAAGGAATATTCTCCCATATATTTATTTGTGACACCTCTCTGCAAACAGGAAAGGGCCTCTTCCAAAGGGCAGAAAAGACTGGCTAGGGACTGACCTACCCTGCCTCCCACACAAAGTCCCACCTGGACAAAGGGCCAAGGTCAGGAGGCAAAGCCCTGCCCCTGGTGGGATTCAGGGACACATGGGGCCTGACCTGGGGTTTTAGGCCAGAAGTACTGATGGAGCTTAGCTCCCTGGGGTGCCTCCCAGTTTGGAGACAAGAGAATTCTGAGGTTTAGGGGTTCTAAGCTCTAGTAGTTTTTTTTTCTTCCTGGCACTGATGATTGAACTCAGGACCTTGCGTTTGTCAGGCAGATGTTTATGCCACTGAGTTCCCCCCCGCCACCAGCCCTTTTAAGGAAGTCAGTGTCGGGTAGAGAGTCTGTATGATCCCAGGGCATCAGAAGCCTCCATAGCTCCTGTCTATTGGCTGGTTCTCTCCAGAGTGGCCCCGTGGTCTGCACACCCAGGCTGACAGCCCCAGGCCAGCGCCCCTTCTCCACGCAGCCCAGGGTTAGGGAGGCTTGGGGGGAGGGCAGGGAGGGGCTGGAGCTGGGGTCCCAGCTCTCAGATCTTGTTGCCTTCCTGGCTCAGGACTGGTAGTCAGGGATACCCAGAAATGAGCATCATGGGAAATGGGCCAAGGCAGCATCCTTAGTGTAGTTCTGGGGCTGGAGGAAGTTGAGGTGTAACTGTTGAGTTTGCTCCCCCGAACCTCCTCCCTTCAAGCTTTGCCTGATCTTTTATTTTTTTTTAAGAGTTTTATTTTTATTTTTTTTTCTTGTTTCTGAACTTTTGCTTGTTTGTTTATTTATTTATTTTTATGGCCAGCTCAGCCTGCCCTGAGGGCAGGGCTGGCACAGCATGTGGTGCTGGGGATCGAACTGCAGTCCCTGCAGCCACCTAAGCTTTCCTAAGCAGGTGCTTTAGACCACTGAGCCATCCTGCCGGGCCCTTTGCCTGATCTTTTAAGCCACCCCGCATGTGCTTATGGGTAGGGCTTACCATGATCCTCTGCATCAGCAGCAGGAGGGTGTTGTCAGGGCTGTGTTAGCAGACCTGTTTGGGGCAGCAGGGGATTTCATCATGGACCAAGTTAGGGGGCTCAAGGGCTGACTAAAGACTTGGGAAGAACCGCAGTGGTTCTGTCTTCCTTAGAGCACTGGGCCCCAAATGCAGGCCTCCTCCTCCAGGAAGCCCTCCAGTCTGAAAGTTCCATCCCTCAGCCCCAGATTTCCTTCCAACAGATAGGTAAAGCCTGAAGAGATCGGGTCAGACATGGTCTCCAAGGATTTATTGCCCATCTGTGCTCAGGGATCATGGTCATCGAGCTTTGTCCTTCTTCTGGGCCATAGGCTTCCTCCAGAGGAACAGGAAGATGAAGAAATTGATGGCAAATTGCACATGGCCAAAGATGGGGACCCCGAAGTTTCGGTATAGAAGGCCACCTATTGTAGGCCCCACGGTGCGGGTGAGTGGCTGCACAGAGGCACAGAGGCCCAGCATGGTCCCTAGAGGAAGGTAATGAGAGTCAAGCACCCACTCTCTAGACAGCCTGGCCACCCATTCTTGTCCCACCCACACCCCTGTAGCCCAGTGTCTGCGTTTTCTGGTTGGCATGAGATACTCCTAAGCACCCTATCTTCTCACTATCTCTCACCTTGTGTGCTACCCCTGCCTTTGGAGGATCTCTGTACCACAGGTCCTTGGGGACCACTTAGCCCCACAGAGGACCCTGTAGTATGCTTCCCTGGATGTGAAGCTGAGCTTCTTGCTTCCTTCCTGCTCTAGAAAGTTCCCAAGCATGGGAGGAGCCTGGGAAGACTCAAGGGAGTAGGGGATTCACTATGTATTCACTAAAGTCAGGGTGGGCCACACCCTCTCAGGCCTGCCAAGAAGATGGAATCTGCACCTGGGGCTAGCATTTGCCCGCCCAGGACATCCTGGGAGGTGGTTCACAGCTCCTTCCGAGAGCCTGTTGTGCTATGGTCTCAGGGGCTGGAGAGCTATCAGGCCTGGCCTGTGGGTCTCAGGAGGGCAGGAAAGGCCTGGGTGGGGTGTCCTGTGAGCCACTGTGGGACTCTGGGCTGTGGCTCTAGGCAGACACAATGCCCTTAGTGCCTTTCCTTTAGCCATCTTTGCCCCAAGGGCTCTTCTATGAACCTAACTGACACCCCAGAGGACCGGGGAGGGGGCTCAGGGAACACAGGAAGGATCCCCCACTTGCCTCTCTTATAGCTCCTGAGAGAATGCACCCCTTCTCCAGCTCACCCCGATATGGGTGCCCACTGAGCACGTGAGCAGCTGGCTGGCTGGCCCAGATCTGCACACCTCCTACCAGTTCTCCCAGGATCGACGTGCCTGGCTGTGGCTGGTGTCAACCTCTGGGCAGCAAGGGGGGCAGCATTCACTAAGCCAAAGCCCCCTCTGCTAGGTCCCCAGATAGGAAGAAGCCCTTTGTCTGATCCTAGACAAGGGTCTGTGTGGAGAAACTGAGGAACAGCCTCTCCTACTGCCCAGTGCCTGCAGCCATGGGCAATTACTGCCTCCTCTGGAGCTCTGCTTCCCAGGCTACTGCCCAGCCAGGTATTTGTCCTTGCCAGTGGAGGGGTGGAGTCTAGGGCGTGACTGGCCCTGGTACCCTGGCTTGCTCCTCCCCGCCACATCCAGCCTTCACTCTTCAGGCCTCAAGCTTCTCTTCCTCCACCTAGTCTTCCCAAAGCATGGGCTCCTTCCTTCAGGAAGCTTCGGTGCCCAGGTGTCTGGAAGACAGGCTGTCTTAGCACCATGGCATCACAAGCCTGGAAGGACCTGAGGGCACCAGCAGCCTTGAGGAGAGACCTGCCCCTTTCTGTCCCTCCAGCGATGGCAGGTGGACAAAACGAAAGCCTGACCTTTTGAGTGTTCCAGCCCTGCTGCTAGAGACCTGAACAAGCCTGGGCAACCCGCAGGAGCTCGTGATCCAGGAGCACCTGAGCCTTGTTATGGATAAGGAGGAAGCAGGATCCGGGCACCCTGAGTCTGGCTGGGGGCTTCTCTTTGACCTCCAGAAAGCTGGGAAATCCTAAATCTGGTCACTGTGTCCTCATGCACTCACTGTGGGAGCTCTGAGCACTTGCTAGAGCAGGGGAGACGAAGGCCACACTGCTCCCCATCCGGCCCTGCCTGGCCCACTTTTCTGTCCTCCTAACTGGCCTTGGCAGGACCCCTCACATCCACAGCTGCACTCAGATGGGGGCTGCCTGGAATGCCATCCTGCCCTCTTCCTTTAGCAAAATCCTACCCAGGTATCATGGCTAAGCTACACGCCAGCCCCCAATGTCCTCCTCCAGTGCCTTATCTGGTCCTGGATGGGTCATCATGGCCTAGCACAGGGCTGGATGGTGGGCAGGGATGTCACGCCACCTAGCCTCTGTGCATCCACTGGGAAGCTCAGCAGAGTCCCAGAGAAGAGGACGTGGTACTCACCTGTGTCTGAGGCTGAGACAGCCTTGGTCAGCATGCTGTCAGTGACCACATTGAGAGCACAGAGGCTGAACACCAAGCCGGGCATCAGGAAGCAGAAGTGGAGGACGCTGGACATTAGTGCCTGGCAGGAGGGCAAAGAGCAGAGCCACAGTTGGCAAGGGTTGCCCAGGGCCAGAAGGGGCCCCACACAGAAGCCCGACTGGTTCCCCTCCACCATGGCCGCTGCTACTGGTGCATGTAGAAGCAGGGGTCTGTTTCTCAGTGGGGACAGCCCAAGGTGCAGAGCACTCACCATAGCCAATCCCACCACGATGAAGACTAGTACGCTAGCTTGGAGCAGTGCTTCCTCTGAGAAGTTTCGGCTCAGACGCCCGATGACCAGGCCCTGGATTACCTAGATACAGTGTGGGGATGAGGTGGCTGTGGCACTGTGTGGGGTCTGGACTATGACCTGCTCTTTCACAGTGGGTGAGACTTTTCTCCACAGAGAGTGCCCCCCCCCATCCACAGCCCTCAACAGGAGCTGAGTCCGGACAGAAGGCTCGACTCTCCAGAGGGTAGAAAGAAAGTCCACATGGAGGACACCCAGGGACACAGGGTTATGACTGAGCAGGACACCCTTGGGCCACTCTCAGGCTAGAGTAAGGCTTCCTATCTGGTCATCTCACCTCTACCAGGCAGGAAGTACCCAGAGCCGAAGGCCTGGAGAGAAGTGGCAGCCACCAGCTCAGAGTGGTAGAGGTGGCTGGAATCAGGGTCTTCCAAGGACAGGGCTCACACGGGGCAGGCCCAGCCCTGCAAAACCTGCCTGGCCACTCTCTCCACGTTGGCCTAGCATAACCTACTATTGCCAAAGGAAATCCACTTTCACAAGGAATCTGAAGCTGGGTGTGGTAGCACATACTACCCATATCAGCACTGGGTAGGCTGAGGCAAGAGGATTGTGTGAGTTGGAGCTTGAACTATACAGTAAGTTTAAGGCCAACTTGAGCTACACAGCCAGAACTTGTACTCCCCCAAAAGGTAATAAATCTAAAAACCTTAAAAAGAAAAGAAAGAAGGGCTGGGGAGATAGCTCCGTGGCACAAGTGCCTTCCTGGCAAGTGCAAGGTCATGAGTTTGAACCCTGATCCCTCAAAAACAAACAAACAAACAAACAACTTATGGGGCCCGGCAGGATGGCTTAGTGGTCTAAAGTGCCTGCTTAGGAAAACTTGGGTGGCTGCAGGGACTGCGGTTCAATCCCCAACACCATATGCTGCACCAGCCCTACCCTCAGGGCAGGCTGAGCCAGCCATAAAAATAAATAAACAAACAAACAAAAGTTCTGAAACAAGA